>MU224465.1:1417840-1441255 GCA_018584345.1 Thuja plicata
ACTTACATACTTGCATACATTTGAAATACAATTACATATCTATTGACTATCATTGCTTCATTATTAGATTCAATTCTACTACTTGTTAGCATTCTGTACTTTATTGATTTCAAGGTTAATTCCTAAATCAGGGTTTGACCAAGGTAAACCCCTCCCCCAAAATAACCAATCTCCTTTTTCTTGCAGGTATAGGTTTATAACAGTTGATTTGAGACCAGATCTAGATACCCTTTTCGGCTTTCTTTCAGACGGCGCGAATAGATTTTCTGTTGGACCTGTGTAGGTCAGGATCAACATTATTGGGTTAGGGTTGACATTTGTGGGTCAAGGTCAACCTTTTTCATAAGATGACATCAGAATGGAAAAATATTTCTGGGTTTGTTCATCTTTGCATTCTAGTTTGGGATCAACTGTCAGTTTTTCCAGAAACTCAATACAGACCTTAGAAAACAACATTCTTTGATCTGCAATATTTCAAGGTTAGTGCATTTCTCCTATTCCTTTAATTACTGTCATATATCATTTCTATACATATAATTAATAGAATTTAAGGTATCTCCTTTGTTATTCTCCCTTCCAAATAGTTGATTCATTTATGCATTAGCCCTTCCTTGGGGTTGATCAATTTGGATCTCCCATTTGTTCATTTGGGAATAAAAGAGGAGCATCTTATCTTCTTCCTAATCACAATTGCAATACACAATCAATTAAACTCAAGTGAATATGAAGTAGGGTTAAGGAATTCAACACACTTTAATCAAATCAAACAACAATTAAAAATCAAATCACCTTATCCTCTTTCAACACCTTACATATTCCTAAACACCCCATTTCATATGTTACAGGAATATGTTGTCAAAAATTCAAATAGGATGCAAGAAAATCCCTTTTTGGGCCCAGTTTCCTATGCAATATCAAACAACTAACTTTCTTAATATGATAGCTAACCTCCCACACCTGAACCATATTCCTCATTTTTAGATGAAATCAATAGGCAGTAGGAAAAGATGAGATGGCTTACCATACCTATCTTCATGAGAAATAGATGGAGGTCCAGCAAGGGCATTATGAGGAGGAATATCCTTGTTTGGATTCTCTTCATCAACAAGAGATAGATTATCAGACTCTGTTTCACTCTCTAGAGTGGGAGACAATAAAAAGGAAATTTTAGGAGGACCTTGCAAGAAGGACATTTTTAGTTGAGGAGGAGACAAGGCTCAAGCTTTCTCAAGTGCAGGCATCTAAAGCATAAGAGGCTCCTAGACAAAAAAAATTCTAACTTTAGATAGGGAAATCCTTCCCCTGTGTAGGTTCCTACATGGGTGATAGAGGCCCATTCACTGACCACATTATCAAATTCATCATCTGAAGAAGAACCACCCAAACACACATTTACTAGCTTCAGAAGGAGTTGACCTCCCCAGGTTTTCATTTCAAGCTACAAGGATCCTCAACCTACACCTCAAATACCTCTGTAGCTCAATATTTGTGATCCTTCATATGATTATCATCCCTTCTTCATGGAACTCGAGGAGGTGGATGTACCTTCACTCATATCAGAGATAGTTCAAGAGTAGTTTCCAATGGAGGAGGAATCAGTGTTGTTGCAGCAAATGTAAACACAAAGGAGGAAGCATGATGCAAAACTTAGAAGGCAGTTAGAGGCCCAACAAAGACAACATGAAGAGAGCCTTGCAAGAGAGTTGGTTGCACAAAATAAAAATGTGAGGAAGACCTTTTGGATAAATCACTAAAGGAGAAAGATTTGATGAAGATGTTGTGTGCTACAACAGAAACATTAAAAGAAACACAACTAGCTCTTTCTTCCACATTACAAGAGCCTACACAAGTGTAGGACCCAAAGGAGCAAGGATAAAAATGAAATATCTATCCTTAAGGAGGAGACACACACTACCAATCACACCATCAGAGCCATCCCATGTTGGCCATCAAGATGAAGATATTACAGAGCTCAATAACGTAGTCAAGATTGATCTCTATGACCCAGTTCCATAAGAAGGATTCCCCATAAAGAATCTATCTCTGCAAAAAATCAACAAGTTTCCCCCGGTCATGCCTTTTTTAGATCATGAGGGTGAACATCACAAGGAGGAGAAATTGTGTCTTTCTCAAAAATACAATGTCCTATTGTTGGAGAGATTTTTTGTTCTTAGCATTAGGAGGGAAGTCTAGCAACATGTTGAATTCCTATCATTTTTGCTACCCTAGTTGGTTTCCCAAAGACATGAAAGATATAAGAATTTGGTTAGAAAGGGCAGCTACTTCAACAAGCCAGTTAATGGCTTTGTTTAATTTATTTTTTTGTAGTTCTTTGTACATAATAGAATAGGTGTTTTTCAACTTTCCAAGAAGCACACAAGCACAACTATGTCCTCCTGGAGATAGAAAGTTTGGGTATTTTGTTTAGGTTGCAGATTTCATGAAGTTATAGGTGGGACAACCCATTATTTTCCAGCATCAATGACTCCATGCCCAATGGGTTGCTTAAGGTCACTGATCTCATTCTTAGCAGGAAAGCATCCCCTCTGAGTCACAAGAAATGTTGGCTATTTTTTCCACCATTCATCCCATCACAGATAACCGATCTAAGACACTTTCATCATGGGATGGACTCTATCATGGGGTGGGATAACACATCATTTTATCTGCATTTCTCTATTTTGTAAGGGGAAAAATGGCACCTTGTGAAATGGAAAAGGTCAACAGGTCAACACTATATGGTGGGATAACCCTTTGTGTTATCCTCATTTTTCCATTTCCTGATTCTCTTTAGGCATAGGTGCAAAATGGAGAAACCAGTCAAGCTTTTCCATGTAGATCCAGTTAGTACATGGGTTATGTCATATTGGGTGGGCCCAACACTCTCATTCTTAAAAGCATATGGCTTGGGCATTTTCAGTTAGATGAACGAATCCATATTTATTTCCATTTTGTATTTTCCTCTTTTTTCTCATCGAAGTTAAATGTGAAACCACATGATGAACAAGTCAATGCCACGTCAACATTTGCAGAGTAGGATAACACTTCATGTTATCCCTACTTCATAGTTTTCCAAGAGGCAAAATGGCACCTCGTGAAATGGAAAAAAAATTCAATTTAGCAGTTTTTTCATCCTTCTAAGTGTTCTTAGTTATGGAGTTTTTCCAGGCATCTAATTAAGAGATTTTTTATGGATGATTGTGTTTTTATCTTGCATTGAGGGAGTTTTGTGCCACATCTGGACCGCCCATTCAAATCAAAATCTTCATCGATGACTTATATTTTAACTGGTGGTGTGGGTCTAATTTCTATGAGTGGTGGTGCTTCTTATAGGTGTGTGGGTGGGTTAACACGTCATGTTAGCCACCTCAATGATAATTTTTTCAAGCAGCCTAATTTGATTATTTGTAGCCCAAACACAACACTCAGGATGATTATTCAATTTTGAGGGACTTATTTTGGTTCTATAACATGACATTAATGCTTCCCATGCTCAATTATCACTTGCAAGGATGAGATTTGTTCCTTCCATCAATCAGATTTATTCATTTGGCATTTTCTGTCACTTCCATGGATCAAGTTTTAACAAAGATCAAATTTGGATCTTATATTTAATTCTTCTGTAGTTTTGTAACCTAACTCCATTGTTGTTGGGGTTTGAACCCAAATGTAAATCTAAGTTATGCATGAACTCTTAAAAAAGGAAATCTTTGTAAATATTTTAGGTTGTTCATCTTTGGTTCATTTGTAGTGGCTATGCTTTGTAACTATAATTTCCCTTTTCCATACATTAATATAGATCTATGTTTTTACCTTTTTCTCACCATTATAGTATCTTGTTCATATTTATTTCCTAGTGTTGAATGTTTCTTTCATGTTTTCCTAGTTTGTATGTTGTATCTATCATTCTTGTGAATTTTATATTGTGAATGCATATATCCTTGTAGCATCTCATTATTTTTTATTGACATATGGGTCTCTGGAAAATAGATTAGAGTTGAGATCTTTGTTTTTGGCCCGGGATTTTTTAATTTTTTGTGTAGTCATATGTAGGAAAAAATTGTGTTTCAATCTAGTGCATCACCCCTTTACTTTTCATTTATTCCTTCTTCCATTTCCTCAAAATTAGTAGTTTAGGCGCATCCTAATTGTAAGGAAGATGAAATTCTCCAAAGATTCAATCTCAAAGAACAAGACCCACACTTGGATATTGTTTCAATGTTTCATAATGTTGCTTGGGTTTCATACTGAAGCATGGGTGAAACTTTTGTGACAAGGGTAATTAATAATAATTTTATGATGTTTTCGATTTAAATCGGCATGTTTTTGTATCCTCACTATTCTTGACTAACCTGGAAATTCAAAGGAAGGATGATGAGCTATAGTTGGGAATAGTCATGTTGGATGATATCAGTTTTGGTTACTGATCATGTTGTTGATATTCATTTTTTGTCACTGATGTCAACATATATTTCTATGGAGAAGACTGACTGACTACTTAACTGGAACGAGTGTATGAACACTATATGGATGATTCAGAAGGATCAAAGTTGGATTTATGTAGAAGGATATGTCCTTACCTTACTCCTAAGGTCACTTGACTTTATGTTACATTATGTGGATGTTACAGTTCATTTGGTGAAGACTATTTTTCTGGACTGCAACTATGATTCTAGATAGAGAAGGTCTTTGTGTTTTAGGTATATCTTACTGAGCAAGATGTTTCATAACTTTCTATCTTATTGATAGAGAGCTGAAATATGATAGTGAAATGGGTTGAGTTTAATTTCTTTTTGGGTACTGATGACGTCAGTTGTGGTGTGTGTTCTGGAGAAGACCTATTTCCTGGCCGACTTCAGGCTTGTAACATGTGAAATTTAATTATGAGAGTGGATTGTGGATCTGGAAGTATTTGTGATGAATTGTAAATGATGTATACTTGATATAGGTACTATGTGTATCTTAGCAAGGGCTTATGTAATTATTTGTATGATGGGAAGCCTTAATTGGCTGACCTAGTTAATTATGTATTAGGAAAGCTTAACTAGCCGATCTAATGGGTTATTGTAAAAGGATATATATGAGTGATATTTTCATTTGTGAAAAGTGTGGTAGAGGAAGAGAAGAGTAGAGATTTTTGAAGCTGCGAAGCTTGACTACTAGATAGAGAGAAGTGTTGATACTTCATTGGAACTGATCAAGCAAAGATAGTTGCTATCAGATAGTTCACTGGATTGGGTATTTGTTGTATACACTTGATGCAGATTGTAAATCCTTAAGGGTGGCTTTAACCTTCTTTGGGAAGTGTGCCTTAGTAGTGAGCCTACTATTTCCTTTGACTCCTAATAGGGTATGTCTCCTAATAGGGAATGTGTACTGTAATGTTGTAACAAGCTCCTAACAGGGCTAATATCTTTTAACAGGGATGTTATACTCTCATTACATTATTTGTAGGTGTTAATTCCCACCAGGGTTTTACCTTTAACAAGGTTTCCTCATCAACAAATCTTGTGTTATGGTTTTGTCTATTACTGTGTTATTATTTACATTTGTTGATATGGTTGATAAAGTTTAAAGTTTAACAATCTATACTACAACTGATTCAACCCCCCTCTTAGTTGTCTTGTGGACTTTTATTCCTAACAATTGGTATCAGAGCTACTAGTCCTTAGAGAAAAAGTTTAACAACTTGAGGTGATCTTGAAGATGACTTACTATAGGAAGGATAGTCTAAAGTTTGATCATGAAAACTTTGACAGTTGGCAGAACAAGATGAGAACAGATTTGATGTGTCTAGGACTTGACTACTGGATGATCATAAAGAAGAAAGAAAAGTTAGCAACTGAGGATGAATTAGATAAGGCCACTAACAATTAGAAGAAGATACTTTCATGTAATATGGTTGCAAGTGAATCCCTAATCAGTGCTCTATCAGAAGGAGAATTCACTAAAGTAAAGGACTTGGACTCTGCATATGAAATCTAGTCAAGACTAGAAGCACTATATGTTGCAGACAAACTTACAAAGAAAGAAAAGTTACAGAACTAGAAGAAAAATAAGGAATCATTAAAGATAAGAGAAGATGAGAAAATTAGAGCATATACACAAAGAATTACTGAGGTGGTGACTGGTATTAAGAAATCTGGAGGAACTTACAGTCAAGAAGAAGTAATTGCAAAGATACTGAGATCTTTGACATCTACATATAGAACCAAGGTTCAGGCTGTAGAGGAGATCATACCTTTGACACCAAACTTCATGAGAGAGATGTTGATTTGAAAACTAACTACATTTGAGGCCACATAATTGGGAGACACTTTACCTAAAGTTGAGTCAACATTCAAAGCAACCGTGCACAAGAACAAGAAGACCTTAGCTAGAAATGAAAGCACAAGTAGTAATGATCTGAGAGAAGAACTTGGAGCCTATGCTGATGAATGGGAACAGATACAGGAAGAAGAAAGGAAGCTAGATGAAATTGTTACACTGATTTCCAGAAGAGAAAAGAGAGGTAAGGGTAAGTTTGAAGGCAAATTACCTTTGAAATGTTTTTCATGTAATAAGATCAGTCATTTTGCATCTAGATGTCCTATAAGAATTCCAAAGCACAAACCTAAGTTTTCCAAGTCTAAGCTCTCAAAGGATAAGGAATGATATTATGCTAGTGAAGGAATATTTGATGATGAGGATGATAAATTTGATGAAATTAGATTCATTTCTATTAAGGATGATGAACCTATGCATGAGGAAAAAGCATTAATATCTCGAGTTGAAAAGAAATCTAAATGGTTCATAGATAGTGGTTGTTCACATCATATGACTGGAGATAAAAATAAATGTTTAAGTTTGAAGAAGCATGATGGTGGTGTTGTTAGATTTGGTGACAATACTCCTAAACTATTTATTGGTATTGGATCTATCTCATTGGATGGTAAGACTAACACTGACAATGTACTACTTGTTGATGGACTCAAGCATAATTTGTTGAGTGTTGGATAGCTAGTGGACAAGGGTTATCAACTAAACTTCATCAATGAGAAATGTTCTATCAAGAGTAAAATAGGAGACTTGATAGAATCTGGTACTAAATCTAGAGGTAATGTATTTGAGCTAAACACATCTGAAGCTACTTGTTTTATTGAAAATATTGATGACAGTTGTTTATGGCACAAAAGATTTTTTCATGTTAATTTTAACAACATTGTGAAGGCAAGTATGACAAAAGCAATAAGAGATCTACCTAAAATTGTTAAGCCATCTAACACTATGTGTAGAAAATGTGTTATAGGGGCACTTTCAAGAGCAAAGCCTATTCAGTAAAAGGGAAGTTGGATCTGGTGCATACAGATCTGTGTGGCCCTACAAGAACAAGATGATACTATGGTGAAAGGTATTTTATACTCTTTATTGATGACTTTTCTAGAATCATGTGGGTTACATATTTGAGAGAGAAATCTGAGGTATTTGACAAATTCAAGTTGTTCAAAGCAAAAGTTGAGAATGAATATGGTTTAAATATTAAATGTTTTAGATCAGACAAAGGAGGAGAATTTACATTAGAACTGTTTAACACCTATTGTGAAGAAAATGGAATACATAGATAGACTTCAGATCCTAGAACTCCACAACAGAATGGGATAGTAGAGAGAAGAAATAGAACTAAATTAGATGTTGCTAGGACTATGTTGCTGGAAGGAAATGTATCACATGTTCATTGGAGAGAAGCAATTGACACTACTGTGCACACACTAAACAAAATTTAGATCAGAGAAGGTACAAATAAAACCCCTTATGAATTATGGTTTGATGATACACCTACTGTGAAATATTTCAAAATATTTGGTAGTAAATGCTATATCAAGAGAGATGATGAGATATGCAAGTTTGATGCTAGAAGTGATGAAGGAATCTTTCTTGGTTATTCTACTAAGAGTAAAGCATATAAATGTTTCAATCTGAGATTGAGAAAACTAATTGAAAGCACCAATGTGGGGATGGATGAGAAATTTCAAATTTGGGAAAGAATGTATGATTGTGGTCAGATAATAGAAACAAGAGAAGTTGTTGCTGAACTTGAAGAACCCTTGATGATTGAGTATGAGATTGAAGAAGAAGAACAGGTAGAAGCTACTGAGACATTGAAGACTCCAATGTATGTCAAGAAAAACCATCCTGAAGATCAAATTATTGGTGATGCAAGCAAAGGAATGATGACTAGATCTAAAGTTAGAGATGAGATATTTTTGATTTCTCAGGCTGAACCCAAGACTACTGATGAAGCATGTAAAGATAAATCTTGGACTAAAGCCATGGAAGAAGAACTAGAGCAGATAAAGAAGAACAATACATGGGAGTTGGTTCCAAGACCTAAAAATAAGAATGTGATTAGAACTAAGTGGGTTTTCAAAAAAAAAATGGATGAGGAAGGCACAGTGGCAAGAAATAAGGCTAGACTGGTATGTAAAGGCTACTCACAACAAGAAGACATTGACTATGAAGAAACATTCACACATGTTGCTAGACTAGAAGCTATAAGACTATTCCTTGCTTATGCTACACATAAATACTTCAAAGTGTATCAGATGGATGTGAAATCTGCATTCTTGAATGGTGGCCTAGAAGAAGTGTACATTGAGCAACCTGATGGTTTTCCTCTGACAGATAATGAAAAGATGGTTTTTAGACTAAAGAAGACACTGTATGGACTAAAACAAGCACCGAGGGTATGGTATGCAAGACTGGATAAACATATACTTCATCTTGGTTTCAGAAAAGGTAATGCAGATAGTAATTTGTATTTAAGAACTGATGAAGATGGAATCTTAATTATAGAAGTTTTTGTTGATGATATAATTTTTGGAGGAAATGATAAAATGAGTAAGAAGTTTTCTAAAGAAATGGAGAATGGGTTTGAGATGTCAATGATTGGAGAGATGAAATTTTTTCTTGGTTTGCAAATTAATCAGAGTAAAAATGACATGTTTATATCTCAGACCAAGTACCTTAAGGAAATGTTGAATAAATTTGGAATGGAAGATCGTAAACCTATTGGTACACCCATGATAATAGGGAAAAAACTAACTAAAGTGATGAGACTCAAAGTGTTGGGTAGACTAAGTACAATTCAATGATTGGAGGTCTACAATATTTGACACACACTAGACCAGATATTACTAATGCAGTTGGAATTGTGGCTAGATATCAGGCAGATCCTAAAGAAATACACTTTGCTGCTGTGAAAAGAATTTTTAGATATCTGAAAGGAACAATAGAGTATGGATTATGGTATAAAAATCTGATGCTTTTACTTTGCAGGCTTTTACTAATGCTAATTGGGCAGGTAATGTGGTTAAGCAAGAAGCAGAATTGTATTGCTCAATCTACTGTTGAATTAGAATATGTAGCTGCTGCAATTAATTGCACACAAGTTTTTTGGATGAAACAAATGCTGGAAGATATTGGAATAATTTTCAAGGAGCCAATGGTTATTCATTGTGATAACACAAGTATAATAAACATGTCAAAGAATCCTATAATGCACTCAAAGACTACACATATTTCTATCAAGTATCATTTCTTGAGGGAGAAGGTATTTGTTACAGAGATTAAACTGGAGTACATATGCACAAAGGAACAAATAGAAGATATATTTAACTAAACCTTTGCCAAAAGATGCTTTTAAATACCTTAGAGGCATGCTTGGGGTGATGGCCCCTCCCAGTGGTAATTAAAATGATACAAATATGCATTAGTCCAGTGGATCTCAGAGCTATATTATTCTCTCGACTTGATGTATGGATCTACTCCTTAAGGGGAGTGATCACAGGAGAACACTATGGAGCACATTTGGGTGATCTTGCACCTGATCGGACATGAATATTTGAAAAATCTATTGAAGACTACAAATGAGTTATGGCACCCTTTTCCATTGTTGCAAAAGGGGGAAGGAATCTATGAGAAAATCCCTACTGTTTTGGGAAATTTATGTTAAGGATATTGAGCAGATTGTATTGAGAGAGAGTAATTTTGGGTTGATGCATATGGATTTTCCCATATGTTGCCATCAATTCCAAAGGGGGATATTCTTGGATGATATTAGTATTGGTTACTAATCATGCTATTGATATTCATGTTTTGTCACTGATGTCAACATATATTTCTATGGAGAAGACAAACTGACTACTTAACTGGAACGAGTGTATGGACACTGTACAAATGATTGAGAAGGATAAAATTTGGATTTATATAGAAGGTTGTGTCTTCACATTACTCCTAAGGTTTCTTGAATTTATGTTACATTATGTGGATGTTACAGTTCATTTGGTGAAGACTATTTTTATGGACTGCAACTATGATTTTGAACAGAGAAGGTCTCTGTATTTTGGCTATATCTTACTAGGGAAGTTGTTTTAAAACTTGTGAGCTTACTAATAGAGAGATGACATATGATAGTGAAATGGGTTGAGTTTGATTTCTATTTGGGTAATGATGACGTCGGCTGTGGTGTGTGTTCTTGAGAAGACCTATTTCCTGGCCGACTTCAGACTTGTAACGTGTGGAAATTAATTATGAGAGTGGATTGTGGATCTGGAAGTATTTGTGATGAATTTTAAATGTTGTATACTTGTCATAGGTACCGTGTGTATCTTAGCAAGGGCTTATATAATTATTTGTATGATGGGAAGCCTTAATTGACCGACCTAGTTAATTATGTATTAGGAAAGCTTAACTGGTCGACCTAATGGGTTATTGTAAAAGGGTATATATGAGTGATATTTTCATTTATGAAAAGTGTGGTAGAGAAAGAGAAGAGTAGAGATTTATGAAGCTGCAAAGCTTGACTGCTGGATAGAGAGCAGTGTTGATACTTCATTGGAACTGATTGAGCAAAGATAGTTGCTATCAGATAGTTCACTAGATTGTGTATTTTTTGTATACACTTGATGCGGATTGTAAATCCTTGAGGGTGGCTTTAACCTTCTTTGGGCAGTGAGCCTACTATTTCCTTTGAATCCTAACAGGATTTGTCTCCTAACAGGGACTGTGTACTGTAATGTTGTAACAAGCTCCTAATAGGGCTAATATCTTTTAATAGGGATGCTATACTCTCAGTACATTATTTGTGGGTGTTAATTCCCACTGGGGTTTTACCTTTAACAGGGTTTCCTCATCAACAAATCTTGTGTTATGGTGTTGTCCATTACCGTGTTATTATTTACATTTGCTGATATGGTTAATAAAGTTTACAGTTTAATAATCTATACTACAACTGATTCACCCCCCCCCTCTCAGTTGTCTTGTGGATTGTTATTCCTAACAAGTCATTCATGTTATAATGGGAGGAAGAAATCAAAGGAAATTATTAATAAAGTTTCCTTCATCATAGTGACTTCACCCTACTACTTCCACTTGCGTTGTAATGGAGACTTCATGAACTAGTAGTGGTCATCCAATTGGATAATAATTTTGTTCCTATAAGAAAGCATGATCCATGATGGAGTGTTTGAATTTCATTCGGGCTCCATGTTTTTAGATATGTTAAATTATTTATTCTATTTTATAATAAGTTATATCTACTCATAGAATTGCATGTAGCAAGACTTTAATAGCATTTATGATCCTGTCTCTTAAGATTCCCTAAAAATAAAATATAGGATAGTCTTATGAGTAATTGTTTTAATATTTGTGGATTTGTCCTAGATCACAGTCTATATTATTATCTACTATTCTTTTATAATTTTCAATAATATTCAATACAAGTGTATGATTACCTTCAGTTGAGTAAAATTTTAATTTGATTCCAGGTTACGACCCCTCAAGCAAGGGCTACAGTAGGTGAAGTCATCCTTTATTTAGAATAGATTTTTTAGTTACTTCTTCTATTATATTTTTATATAAGTAATGTAATTAACTAAATGTTAGTTCAATTCATGGGATTATTTCTTTTACAATGTTTTTTTGAATTAGCTAATATTTAATTTTGTTAAGTTTCATTATATTGAGTTTATGTTGAGCATTTCATTAATAGCTAGATTGATATTATCCAATGTTTTGTTTACATGCAACCACACCTGTGAGGTTACACCCACATTCACTGCTATTTGATTAGAATTTGTGCTAGATTTCATTTATTGATTTTATCTTTAGTTTCAATTTCATGCTTTCACTAGACACTAGAATTACTTTGTTGCACATACAGTCCTAGTATCATCCAATTAGATACATCCTTGGTTGATAATTAAATGAGCCTCCTCTAGGATGAAAATATACTTTATAGGGGATTAGTTCCCCATTAGGAGCATGCATTGAGTTTTCTATACTAACTAATTATTTGTAATGAATACTAGTCATTTTTGGCACCGTTATCAGGGATGGTGCTAGGGCTTAGGGTTTCCAGTGTAGATGTTCTTTCTTGTTATTTGTTTCCATAGTATAATTGTTATCTTTTTAAGTGATAGGATTAGTTAGTATAATATTTGTTAAACACACTCTACTAACAAGTATAGAAATAAATTCATAAGCTCAAGCCACATATGGCATGCAACTACAAATAGATGCACTATTGAGATTTCTTCCCGAACTGCTAAGATATAAGACATACTGGCTATATATATTGACCAAGAAGATCCATTTAATTTGATAAGTGGACTAGACGAGGGATACACAATGATAAGAGAAGGGGACCCTTTCAAGGACCCTGAATAAGAGGATTATTTAGAGCATACTCAACACACAACTAATATCATTGATAAAGAGTTTGAGAATCTAAGAGACCCTATTACCTTTGTGTTCCTAATAGTAGACTAGGAGAGAGTTGTTTCCCTCAAGAATATACCCCCATATTCTTTGCCTAATATTTATGGATTAGTTATAGAAGACACTGATAATTTGTTATTTGAATTTAATATTCTCTATAAGAGCTATGATTACACCCCTAATGTACATAGGTTGAATCTCTTTCCAACAATCTTGAAGGATTTTTCCTTGAGATGATTTATGGGCCTTGACAGTTATACCATTAATAGTTGGGTAGAAATGAAAGGGAAGATTTTACAAAAGTATGAAGACTACTATATAGGTGGGGACTCATGGAGAGAATATATCTTTAGAATTACTTAGAAGGAAGAACTATTGGGAGAATATATAGAGAAATTTTTATTTTTCCTTAAGAAATCTCCACAAAATAAACAATCTCTTGAATCTCTTAAGCTTGTTTTATTTAGAGGATTCAATGATGACTGTATTGTTGTAATTTAAATTTGATCGTATATAAAGACATTACCCAGTCAACCTTTGAAGGTATTAGTATGTTGGATCAAAATTATTCAAGATCGATACTGAATAAAAATAGGAGTAGTAGATTATTTACTACTTACAAGTCTTCTAATGGTGTCTCATGCATGGAACTTAGTAATCTAATCTCAAATATGAAGGACATATTTAGCCACATGGACACAAAATTGGATATGCTACATATTAAAAATAAGTAAGAGGAATTTTATTTTGTGCTCACTAAATATTGCTTATATTATCCATAGAAGAAATCAACCTACAAATGCAAGAAGATGGCTGCTATATTTGAAGAGAAGTCCGTGGTATCTATAATCAAAATGGAGGTGGATTCCATAGGTTGTTTGGCCTCATCATGTGACACGTAGATGTTATGTTAATGTAACTCAAGTTAAAAGCATTTTTTTCATTCATATGAAGACTGACCCGACATAATGACATGTGTCACTTTTCTAGAGGAAGTTTGTGGAAATTTTTAACCTTCAGAACTTCAACCCAAAATCATTCTTATTTGATGATCTATGATAATCCAATGATCATTAAATTTTATTTATTTTCCTTATACAATGTAATTATTAAGTATATTTATAATCTAAAATATTATATAATAATATATTGGTTAAGGTTACACTTTACAATGTAATTGTTAAGTATATTTATAATCTGAAATATTATAAAATAATATATCGAATAAGGTTATGATTTATAATGTAATTATTAAGTATATTGTAATTTCAGTTTGTTAGTGATTCACAAAACCACACACATAATTTTGTTTGGTTCATTTTAAGATTCTTAAATTATTAACTAGGTATTGCATTGTAATTTCAATTTTTTCCATAAATTATTATACACAATTTTTTCCATTTCATTGAGAAACTGAAATCTTCAAAGTGAAAAGAATGAAAGCATTTTTTAAATCCATAAAAGCCAAATAAAGTTACAAAATTTTCATTAATATGTTCCAAAAATGTACAATAGTCAGAGTCCCTCCAAAACTTAAAGGCAAACGGGAGTAGGTTACTAGGTACTAGGACAATGGACCAGTGGTATCCAAAAAACAAAATAAAAAACCCTTCATTTCAAAATAGCATGTCATAGGCTCATGGCAATGGGTGCTCTTCTTACCTTCTGTCTAAGTGGAATTATTCAAAGATGATAAGCTCTAAAAACTCATACAACCATCCATAGTTTGACAATTCATCGAGACATTTCTAGAGAAAATCCCTACCAACCTATGCCCATTTCCTATTTCATGCCAATTACTCATAATTTAGGTTCATAATAAATGGTTGTCTAGCCACATTTTGTCCCAACTAGAAAATATTGGGTACATCCCTTGGCCATGATAAACTCACCCCTCTTTCTATGAAGACAACAACCTAAATGTGGTCCCCCAGGAATTCCTCTTTTAAAACCTTCATTAACAAAAACATATCCACCTTTTATCCTCTGGGGTCTAGAAGAGACATCAAAAACTAGGGCATAATGTCCATGTTCACTTGGTATCTGTCAATATTTTCCAGAAACTCTCGGCCTAGCAACATCCTCATAGCTTCGTTTGTAAACATTTCAACCTCCCCACAAACAAATTCCAATGTTGGGTCTAAGACCTTGCCCAAAAATGCCTTTGTGTCCTCCTCAGATGTGCTTGTCAACCATATAAGAGTGTTTATCTTTAGAAATTGGAATATTAGATTATACAGCCGAAAGACCTAAACCAGTGGCATACTTCCAACTAGTGGAAAATCCTACACTTTATATACCAAAGGAGAATTCAAGAAGAAAGAAATTAGAATATGAGATTATACATCCTAAAGACCTAAACTAGAGGTGGAATTTCAACCAATGACAACTCCTACACTTCATCTACCAAAGGAGAATCAAATAAGAAAGAAGCATATATCATCTATAAATATCCCTTGATACTTAATAATTCCTTCTATAACCTTATTAATTCCTTTGTCCTTTAAATTTTTTAAAATATTTTATATCTCTCTATAAATATTTTCCATAAATGCACGAGTGTGTGAAATTGGAAATATATTCATTCCGTCAGTATTGATTTGAATGTCGTGTGTCGATCACAGTTGAGAATGTCACTAACAAGACATTTCTTTATTATTTAATTTCCATCAAGATAGTGTAACATTATCAACCACCCACATAACCTACTAACGCATTGTAATTAATGATCAAGGTTAAGATACGGGGTTAAGATTTGATACGTGTCGCCATTTCGTAGACTTTCTAGAGAACTACATTTCCTTCAAAATTTTGGGCCAAAATAAAACTTAAGGATCATCAAATGGTCATAAATAATACATTTAAAATGTTGAAATGATGGTTGTTAGGTATGTGTGATGATCTTACCCTTTTAGGAGTAACATTTTAGACTGGTTAGGTCTACTCGGTTAAGAGATTTTAACAACATTGTTAAGTGTGCACTCGGTTAAGAGTTTTACAATAAGACTATTAAGTCCACCTTCTTAAAAGATTTCTTCTATTTTCTACAATTGTTAGAGAGTAGTCAAAAATACTTATGACATGTGTTTCTATAAATAGGGAAACAAAGAGCCCATTCACTCACCAAGCGCAGATGAGAAAAAAGCAGAGCGAAGGAGAATGACTAAGAGTGACAAGTTTGTAGATCAATTCACAACAGATTCAAAAGCTACTCCGACAGATTTTAAAACATCAATAGTGAAGATCATGTAAGTACCAAGACTTACCAAGCACACAACTCATTTTCAAAGAATCCCTAATTTAACAAACAATGGCAACTACCTCATGAGTCTCAATGATCAAGAACACAAATGACAAGAACATCAACCTAATCAAGAACACAACCTGTGAAGAATCCAATTATAAGTTTTTCCTTGAGGTTGCTTCACAACTCAAAAAAAAGGGAGGATTCTCAAACATCCCTCCTAGGGTTTTTTTGGTTGAAGATATATGCGCATACATTCACTGTAAGGTTGTAGAGATTAGAGATCTTGAGATTGATGAAGCTTATAGAAGCTATGCACATATGGAAATGTGAAAGATGAACACAAGCACATTGAGGTGAAAGGGTTAACCAATGCCCTTTTGTTCCTGAGAGAGTTCAAAACTGAGTGGATACTTATTGTACTTATCTAGGTACATGATAGAAAAATATGGTTGGATGAACCAAAACCAATCACAAAGGATGTGATTCACGATGTAACCAGCTATCCAATAACTAACAAGGCTAAGGCCCTAAATCATCCCTCATGCCCCAAGATTGAGAAACTAACTAAAGAAGAATGGGATGGAAGAGGATTGAAACTCAACACAATCACTGACCCCAAGATGAAATTCGGTGCATGTGTGATTGGATAAAAAATATTCCAAGCTAGCAGAATGAATAGCATAGCATGTGGAGCTGCTGACACTTCTTATAAGATTGCGAAGAAGGGACTACAACTGGACTTATCTGAGCTGCTACTAAAGAATATGGAGGAGAATATGAGGAAAATTAGGTCAGCCAGATCTAATTCATGTAAGTTTGGTTCACTCCTTATGTGCACATTCTTCTACTTTTGTGATTTCTTTCCCTCTGTCAAAAATGTCACTTGGGAGACTACGCGACCAATAACTACATAGATTAGTGAATATATTAAGTCACTAGAGGAAAACTTCACATCTATCATGGATGCATACTTCACCACTTTCAAGGATAGAATGCAGAAGAGAATGAGGATCCATGCACAACTGGTAGAACAGTACAAAGATGACATATTTTTTATAGTGGACACCCACACCACTCTAATCAAACCAGTTGTACTGAGAATAGCATGGTTTCCACCATTGGATTATGAGATCAACATTGATCAGGCTACAAATTCTATTAAAGCCTTATTGAATGAACCAGTGGATAAATCATTGAGAAGATTTGGCACATGTGAAGAAGCTAAGTCTAGAATCAAGACTAGATTACTAGTAAAGAAGATAGACCAAAAGAAAACAAAGATGGTAAGAACACTTGAGAAGAAACTGTCGGTAAATGATGAAGAATCGAAACAAGATGTCACTGAGGGAAATTCAATCATCGATGAAGGTAAAGAGATAAGTGACTTTGATTCCACTAAATCAGATTCACCGACATACAAGAAGGAAAAGGTTACAAATGTAACAGGTGCATCAAGAACCAGGAGTAAGATCACAAAAGAGGTAGACTCACCACCGGTAAAGAAAGGTATAGTAAGGACTTATCAAAAAAGAAAGCCTCAAACTAGGCCTTCAGTACCAAGGAAAAGAATGAAATACATAAGAGGCAAAGAGGACAAGGAAGACACTGAACAGGATGAGAGTGAACAAGGACTCCAAATTGTCTCAAAGTTCCTAAAATAGTTGATGAAGTTGCAGAATCAATCATCAACACCAGGAGCATATCACGTTGCAAGATTAGACAATGGCTAACATTGTCTCCCGGAGATCAAAATAAGATAGAAGAAGTCATAATTAAGGAAATGGTTGCATACAAGTGTGTACCAATACAATTCAACAAGAAAATTCCACAAGAGCTTAATGACAAAATATCAGCAAGATGGACATATGCCTTACACACAGAAAAACAAATAAGGGAGAGATCCCTAGTTACACTCATGCCACCCAAGTCAAGAGTTGAAGAAATTGATTCAAAAATGAAGGAGCATGCAAAGAATTATTCAACAAAGATGAGATCTTACAAAGTACTAGAGGGAAGATTAGAAGACCTTGACAAAGAAAGCAATGAGATTTGGAATGAAATCTTCAATCAACCCGAGCAGGTATTAGCTCTTACCGAGACACCTCACTTTGAAGAGAATGAGGCCACACCAAGCTCAGAACATATCTTCATAAATGACACCGAGGACATCAATCCATTTGATTTGACAATAGAGGTGAGTAAGGTCATGGATGATGTACCTGAGATATTACAATCATTAGGGGATACAACAGAAATCACCATAAAAGATATAACACTTATTGATTCTAATGATGAGCCCAAGAATATGAAGATGTAACTGATGCCACCAAGAAAGAAAAGGAAAAGGATACAATGGATGTTGCACAGGTAAATGTACTAGGTCACATACCTGTATTGATACAAGCTATCAATATAATTACTGAAGAGAAGGAAAAGACACCTGAGCCTCATGCAAACATACCAGAAGAAAAATGTGATAACCATGGGAAGAAAAAGGATACAATTGAGGAGAAGAAAGATGCGGGTGGAGAGGAGAAACCGAGTGATGTCACTGAAAAGAACTCCAAAGAAGACAAAGTTATAGATAAAGAAAAGGTTGATGTAGAGATGTCTACTACTGACCAATGGGTCAATACCGAACAACATACAAAAGGCACCACACCTCCCACACAATCATCCAAATCAAAAGAAACAGAGAGGAATTTGCTATAGTTCTACATACCCCTACTTCCAGTACTATTTTTAAGAAGAAGAAGAAAAGAAAAGCACCAGTCACACTTGAAGAAATCATTGATATACCTGACTGTGATCCTAGAACACTAGATCCCGAGTCACTTACCAAGTATGGTGATCTTTGAAAAAGGAAGGCAATGCGGGAAAATCTCAAAAAGGAGCACAAAAATTCACAAGTCCTGAATAATACAAGGGAAATAATGTTGCAAATAGTACCTAACACTCAAATTGATCAAAATGCACCAATACTTGATCAATTAGCAGTTCTCATTGAGGCCATTACATCACAGAATGTGGAAGCTGACAAGGTGAATTAAGAATGTGTAGAAGAAAAGTGTCAATACAAGCTCATAGAGAAGATCAGCCAAGAAGTGGCATAAAATAAGGCAAAAATTTCTGAGCTAGTTACTACATTGGAACCAATACTATTAGAAGTAGTCAACTTAGTTCAAAATTTATGCACACTACCGAGCATAGTGAAAAGATAGCTAAAATAGATGAAGATCTTAAAGCTAGTGCACAAAGTCTCACAACCAAAGAAAATGCATTCAAATTGCATTATGAGAATATTGTAGAGTCCAAAAGGTTGAGACTTGAGATACAAAAAGCTAAAAGCAAAATCAGAGATGAGGTAAATGATCTTCAAGCTATGTTACTCCTGAATCTCAAATTTTTGTTGAAACACATGACTTTGGCAAAAGAATTAATTGCCACCCTTTTATGTCAGTTACAGAGAGTATATATGACATGTACACCAGAATAAATTTGGCACACATGAACCTTAAAAAGCTCAAGGATCAATGGGAAAAGAAGATGGCAGATATTCAAAAATCTCATGCCCACATATTTGACAAGCTATAAGTATTATAGCTTTGTCATTATTTTGAAAAAAAGGGGGATATATATGTATAAGGGGGAAACGTATATACCTTATAAAGAAGGAAAATATGTCAAAAGCCAAAGAGGGAAATACACAAAGGAGCATACATGTACATACATTATACCAAGGCATGCACATAGGGGGAGTCATTTGACAAGGTAAACACTTGGTGTATATACTGAACATATCAGTTTTTGATACTAATGCCAAAGTGAGAGATTGAGGATTATAATTTGTCATTATTATACAAGGAAACAATTTTTGAACCATTGATTACATGATCACCGAGTGACATCATTTAGACAAGTGCAATGGTTACCAAAACAGACAAGTGCAATGGTCACCAAAATAGACAAGTACAATGGTCACCGACAAATAGTTCATAGAGTAACCCAATAGATAGTTTATAGAGTAAACTAAGAACACAGTCTACAAAGTAACCTAAGAGTAGTATGTCTACAGAGACATCACCGAGCACCAGTCTATCGAGAGACAGTTTTATTCCTGAGAAAAGTGGATTTGAGATACACGTCAGATAAAGCACTTCAGTTTTATAGATAGATTTATGCTTAGATTTAAAACAATTTCTTGAGGATCAAGTAAAGAATATGGAATTGTTTTAATCAGTCTAACTAATTGTAAACATGCAAACTAGGAGATCAAGGTCAAGTTGTAAACCTTTGATCATCAAGTTTTTCTTGTAAAGCGTGAAACCTAAATAGGTCAAAACCTTTGTATATATAGATGTATAATCAATCAATAACATGATTATTGTAGCTGCAGTAGACATATATGGATCAAATAGAGAGTTTCATGCAGAAAGACACAAAAGACATAATTCAGTTGTGAAGAACTAAGATTCAAGGCTATCGAGCAGAACAGAGGTATTCATCAATCACAGTAGGTGATACACATATCTTGTGAACTTAAAGGATCTATATTAGCAATTCAAGTTGCATACCATCAGGTCATACGTATTTTTGACTACTCTCTAACAATTGTAGCAAATAAAAGAAATACTTTAAGAAGGTGGACTTAACAATCTTATTGTAAATCTCTTAACTGAGTGCACACTTAACAGTGTTGTTAAAATCTCTTAACTGAGTAGACCTAAACAGTCTAAAATGTTACTCCTAATAGGGTAAGGTCATCAGAAGTGATCAAAATTGTAGCCTTAAATGGCACCTTCCATTCTGTAGATAGTGAAGCTTTGTGGGTCTCATCCCCACTGCAGTTTTTACCTTCTAACAAGGGCTTTCTGCGTTACCAATTCTTGTGTCATGTGTACATGAATTTCATGAATGTTTACATGCAATTACATTTATGTTTTGATATTACATGCATAAGGTAGAAAAGAAATATGTTCAGTAATGCAAGTAAAGATTACTAAAGGATAAAGTGATAAAAATTTTAAGGGTACTGATTCACCCCTCCCCTCTCATTACACACTATTTCATTATTCCAACAATGAGTGTGCAGATAAGTTGGAAACAAATCTAGGCATTATTCTCTCGATGTGATGTTTCCTTAATTAGATTAATTTCCATTTGACATTGGCCCATCATGACGAGTCACAACTCATCGCAACTGGCTATGAATAGAATGTGAATTTTCAAGCGATTTAAAAAATCGCCAGAATATATATATTTTTTCCCATAAATAACAAAATATTAGCCAAAACAATTCTACAATTTCTGAATGGTAGAAAAAATTTCCCAATACAATAAAATATGTTTTCATTTATAGTAAAACTTTTCGCCAGTACAATTAAATATTTTTTCCTTTAAAGGCAAAATATTCGCCTAATACATTATATAATTTCTCACTCAATAATAACATATTTGTCAGGATTTTGTAGAATTTTCATATGATTGAAAAAAATCACCAATACAAATTAATATTTTTTCCTTTCAAATTAAAAAAATCTGTCATCAATATTTAAATTTTCCCCCCAAAATAATGTAGGATTCATCAAGATTTTACACCTTTGCCCGGGGGGTTTCTTAAAGTTATTCATGATATAAACATACCTTTTTTGTATTTTGTGTCATGGGGCCCAATTGACTATGCCAACACATAAAGGAGGGCGGGTCAATATTATCAAATACCTTGTAAATCTTCTACAACTTACAAAATGGATATCCCTCTATATAATTGTATCTTGATTCTCATTAATCTATAAAATTTTACCATTCCAACAATGAATGTATTCTTGCAAGAGTTCCAATTGAGAGTATTGTCTAACTATCACAACATAAATAATATAAAAGATGAAATAAGAATATAAAGGCACAACAAGCATAACATGGGAAAAGATCCAAGTGTGAAAATATCATCATGAGTGAGAATAGGAGGCAGTGTAAAAATGCTAATATATAAGAGAATATTTGTCAATAGTCATATTTTTCCTACTTTTCCTCTTTGTGAGCACTGACATTAGTCAAAGATGATGTTTCTATCCATATTTCCAATTTTATTTTGTCTTGATTTGATGTTTGATGTACCATGGCATGACACGTACATCCACACATGTTATCATTTTGTAGGACAAAGGTAGAAAAATAAAGTTGGTTAGCCAATATAAGGCAATTAACTATGGTAGGAGTGTCAATGATTTTAATGAGAAGAGATTAGGTGTTCCCACAATAGTGGGTTATACTTTTGGCAAAACTTGACATTGAAATCAATATTCTGCACTAGACCTTCAGTTTTTAACACTTATAGCTACTAAACCATTAAAAATTTTAAGATGAACAAAACTATTAATTTGTGAGATTTTTTTAGTAGATTATAAATATATATTTAAAAATAAATTGAGTATATTTTTATGTAACTTTTAATAACTTATTTTTTTTAATGATCATCATTTTTTTAGAAGTGACATTTACAATGTCATGCATAATTTCTTTTATAGAAAAAAATCTAAATATTTTTTTGGTTGGCAATAAGAATAATTTTACTAATATATCAAAAAGAGAGTTGCATTGTGATAATTCTATGAAAAAAAAAAATTTAGCCATCAATCAAAGACCCAAAGACCCAAAACCCCAACCCGCCCATACCACAAAAATTTCCAAGCAACACTCAGCCAAACAAACTCAAAATAGAGTTAACAAAAATAAACCCTAAAACCAACATTGACCTATATTCACAACCCACTCCAACTACCACTACTGAAATCTATATATACGAAGCAATAACTAGCCAACTATTCATTGTCACCAGAATCATTACAAAAATTTGCATACAAAATGACCAACAGAGACCCTGATGCAGGGCATCCTGTATGCACCCTAAAATGGTTGCCTAGACTTTAGGCCCCATTTCTCAATTTATCAAATCTCTGAATCAATATTTTCAAATATCAACAATATCAATTATATCAATTTCCTTGATCAAATCATAATCAATTCAATATTTCCTAAGGTTTGAGCCTTATTTAATTTAAAAGAGAAAAAATTAAAATTAAAATATTATTTAATTAAGAGAACATACTCTCTTTTAATTAATTAAAAAATCTCTTTTAATTAAATAATAAAATCACTTTATCCTAAGCATTTATTTAATTAAAAGGAATTTCCTCCTCTTTTATTTAAATAAAAATCTCCACTTTTCTTCTTATCCCATGTTGCACAAATAAAGCATTATTCTTATTTTATAAAAAGGAAAAAAACACAAAAGTCAACTCCTATTTTCCTATTGGAGGATATTTGTGCACAAGGATCAAGCTTCCATTTTTCTCCGCCCTTGATTAAGACTTTTGCCTCTTAATCTCAATGGTCCATTTCATCTCACTTCT
>MU224465.1:1449923-1464753 GCA_018584345.1 Thuja plicata
TAAATAGGAAGGCTTGGTAACACTTGTTCTTTCCTTTCATAGATTAGTTGCATTGTACTTTCATTTTCATAGACTACTTTGCATTATCATTTAGATTTGCATTGCATCGCATACATTTGGTTTCATTGGAGATATTGGCATTCTTGCCCTTATTTTCATTGTGAATCTCTCATTGTATGGTTTATTGGCAAGGTCATGAGTTTATAGCTCTAGCTGAGAGAAATTTTACAAATCTTGCAACTCTATGCATAAAGAGCTATGGATCGATTTGTGAGGGCTCATTCTTGATTTTCCTTGCATGTAAGGATTCATAGAAGTGCACTACTTTTGTGTGTACATTTAAGGATTCATAGAAATTTAGAGTTAACAAAAATAGAGTTAACAAAAATAAACCCTAAAACCAAAATTGACCTATATTCACAACCCACTCCAACTACCACTACTGAAATCTATATATACGAAGCAATAACTAGACAACTATTCATTGTCACCAGAATCATTACAAAAATTTGCATACAAAATGACCAACAGAGACCCTGATGCAGGGCATCCTACAATCCCAATTAACCATATAGGATCATATTGATCTAACCATTTTATAATCACTTTTAAAATATATGAGATGCATATTCCATCATCCAACATCAACACAATATTCATTCTTTTGATTCCATTTTCACAAATAATTGTTTTAGATTTACAGACCCGTACTCTATACCTCATAACTTTCCAGAAATACATTATTTTGAAATTTCCATTGGTTAAGTTTTTCATAATTAGGTTTTGTACAACATATCCAAAAATTAGCCAAATACAACCTTTCAATCAAAAGATATGCTTTCTGCACCAAGACCCATTTTGCTATCATAAAATAGAAACTTTATTTTCCCAATGTGCCTAGGGCATCATATAACTTTTAGAATACACATTAATTTGAAATTAAACAAAAACCATATTAACCCTATCTAAATATATTTTCAAAAAATTAAGATAAATATTTTTCCATTGTTTAAATCATGAGATAAATAGAAATCATTGATTGTCACTCCATTAAAGACTGTTTAAAACCAGTTTTCACTAGAATGGTCATAACTCTCACAAATCTACATAAAAATGACTCCAATCAAAGGGAAAATAAATTTAATTCACATATAATTCTAAATAATAAATTTATATGTTCTAAAACTTCCATATGTATTCCTACCACATGCTGCAACATGACTATTCCTTGGAATCCTCAAATCTGCAATTGACCACTTTCACAAAAACCTCCATAACTTTCTCAAAATGGAATTAAATTACTCCAAACCAAAAGGATAAGGAATTTAATACATGCTACTATCTAACCATTACATATTTATAGGTTTTTTAGGCCGTACATGGCCTTACAAGGCCTTAAACCAACACTAAAATAGAAAAAACCAATCAAAACAACAACAATAGAATGCACCAAAAATGTATCAAAATATTTCCTTCCTTCAAATATGATTTGGAATGACCGTACAATTAATTTTTATAGATGTTAGTCAATTTTGACCTTACAACTACCTCTCATAACCATTAAACTCCCTTTTACAACTTTTAATGCAATATTTATGCATTTGACAACATTTCTTGCTTGACAACTTTTACAATTTTTACAAGATGACTTTGAAACTTTCTAGAAACCATCCTAACATAAAAAATTATCCCCGAATGAAATTTTACAAACATTTATGCAATTTCATGGCTTCTTTACATAATTTTAACATTTGACAAACTCATGACTTTACTAGGACAAATATGACAACTTTTACAAATGGCTTCAAATAGCCTTACATATTGATTCAAATGGACTCAATAATTAATAAAATGACCTTATAGATCATAAATGAACAAAATAAAACCCAATTTCTCACACTTGGACATTTAACCTCTTGTATCTTAGGTGCTCTTACACCAAACCCAAAAATAGAACCCAACTTAGGATAAAGAAACCCATTTAAACCTGAGGCCCATACATAGTTTTTTGGTTCAATTGCTCCACCACCCTCTGGCCTTTTTCATTCCACTTCTTCCACTCAATTTTAATATTATTCACCACCAGCAAGGCACCACAAGCCTTTGCCTCCTTGCGATGAATGAAATCCTTTGAGTAATTCCACTCGATCCTAGCTTCTTCCCTTCTCCTTTCTCTATTGAATCTAGTAGGTCAAATCAAGAAAGGAATTAATTCCTTCAACTCCTCTTCATAGGGGTCCACATTACCTTCCTGAATGTCAAACCCCACTAAGATAATTGCCCATTCTAAAATAAATTTGAGTCCAAATAAAGACTTGTCACCCACAATGGCCTACATCACCCATTTAATGAAATGCACATCCTTCACCATCTCAAGACCACATGCCAACACCACAATAATAATATCCATGTTTAGTTTGTACCTATAATGGAGTAAATTTTACACCCCTGTTTAAGATACTATTTTTGCATTTTGTCCACTTTAGCCTAATACACAAATCCCAACACCCTTGCTTAGCCTTATCACCTTGCCAGCTCACCATTCAACTCAAATCCACATAATGAAACCCTAATGTCTTGTTGGTGTTTTAAAATGTTTTATGCTTTACAAGCTACCAATATACCTTTAGATGGATTTTGAAGAATGGTTAGTTCCAAATATAGGGGCAAGAAGTCTACCCTCTGCACTTTTGGTTCTACAAGACCAAGGTGAGTACAACTAATCCAGCTCAATATAAAATACCCTGCAACTCTTTCTAGATTTAAACAACAGAAAATGGTAAGAAAGTACTAAATGATAACAACTCATTCATTGATTCTCAATTACCATGAAGAACATACAACTCACAACCTCAAAACTCAAAAGGATTATGAATTGGTTTTTATTTAAACTTTGTAGAATATAGCCAAACCCAATCAAACATGTATCAGTATAGAAGGTACTAATTCCTAATCAGTGCTTTATCCATTGGGTAATATCTCTAATACAGATGCAGAACACAGAAACCAACTATTGTCAAAGATTCAAAGCCATAAATACAAGTAACCCAGACCAAACACTTCTTATAAAATCCTTGTGCAAAACAAATGAACCTATGTCTTTTCCACAACAATATTTAATCTGATCCTAGATCAAAGCTAAGGAATAACAACATACACATAGATAAACTCTATGCAATGAATCAGAAAAATCATAACTCAAGAAATAGGCATAAAGGAGAGAATTGAATCTGGAATATACGTATTAAGTATGAAGAATCATGCTCCTATATAAATCTGGTTCAAAACATACACCACTTCAATAAATGCAAAATAACTGAAACTTTCTATTCTATATTGATACAGTCTAGATGTACATCTTCTATATTCCTGATTAGAAACAAGTATGCAACTCAATGCTTTCCTATTTTTTCAAGGCACCACACCTATCATTGATCAAACTTGATTAGACAAAGCTATATCTTACTGTCATCTTTAGAAAGGACCCACTATGTGCTATGTGGTGCATACGTGAGAAGCCTCAAAGAATAACTTCCCTGCAGCTCCAGATAATGGAATCGCGCCAAGCGTCTGATCATTTAAGATATGTTCTACCTTTATCATGTCACTTAACTAAGAAGAAGTGGTCCCCATGATCTCAGATTGACACTTGGTAACATGGCATTATTTCATGAAAGATAAATAGCTTGCATCTTGTGATCAAGGCATTACACTAAAAATGAATGTAAGGGTTTTGGAACAAAATGTTAGAATAACTGAGAGGGGGGGTGAATCAGTGGCCTCAAAAATTATTCCAACATCAACCCAAAAAACTTAGTACCACAATTATAAGCCTCTAGTTATCTTTAGTCCTACAAGATGTATGCCTTGAAATAATATTATCCAATAACTATGGCTCAGAGTTCACTTTAAAACCTTATTCTTAAGCTTTACCGAATAGCAGTCTAGCCTTTACCAAAATATAGTAAATAACTTAGTGTTTACTAATCAATCCTATTTTAGTAATGTGTAAAGCAAAACATTTAAAGTAATGAACCATAAACACATTTGACACATGGATTTTTCATGTGGAAACCCTATTAAGGGAAAAACCACTTGGGACCGGTAACCCAAAATTTTCACTCTTTTGAAGTGAGCTCGGTGAAGAGCCAACCCTATTAAAGGTTACAAACACACTATTAAGTGTAACCTTGTTAGAGGATTTAATATAATAGTTAATCACTCTATATCCATCATTTCACTATCCTATCTTCATGAGAAAAATTTTGATACTCCTTGGTATGTATCTCAATATATAATATATGGTTAGATCCTGCTTGGTTAAGAGACTTTCTGATCCAATGGTTAAACTGAAACAGTAAATGATTTGTTCATATAAACAAATTAATCTTACAGATGTTCAGATCTATTGTAAGCTCATAATACCTTTGTGATCAATGTTTCTTTTCTATTCCTTTTGCTCCACTTCTTTATGCTCGGTGATGTTGTGTGTTTTTGTTGCTCAGTCTCCGCAGAGATCTTTAGCTCTATTCTTCAGCTTGTTTGATCATGACTGTATGAAGTCTTCTTCACCATAATTTTCTTTAGCATCTTTTTTCTCTATTCACCCCCAATTCATAATGAATTATATTGTCTCTCTTATATACATAATTTCACCATTTCTAGGTCTTTGTCTTTCTTGTTCTTGGTGTGATCCACAATTCTCACCATTCTTTCTTTAAAGCATACTTCAGTTTTATCCCGTAGATTTCTCCTTGACAGCTGGAATAAAATAGCTTTAAAACTCTAGCTTATCTCTTGCTTTTAGCTTGTCAATGAAAAAAATGTGATCAACCAGTTAACTCCATATTTAGCTCTTACCAGCTAAGTCTTTTATCATTTTTGAACTTCAGTTCTTTTCGGTGTTTAACTCCTTGTTAGCTTGGTCCTGACTTCAGTTGTCCTCGGTCATCTCTGTTCATCAAGTTTGTCTTTCCATCAGGAAATACTGTGACTTTCAGTTCTTCTTGGGTTACACTTTAGTTCTTCTTGGTAATTCTTTCTTGGGCTACTTGCTCGGGTATCACTGTGAATCTTCTCTCAGGGTTCTCTATCCGTCGGGGTGCACTGTCCGTCGATGTTTGTTGTCACTTGGTGTATAATGAATTTTTATGCATTACTAATAACATAACCTTTTTCTCTTTGGTTATTTGAAATCTTTGACATTATGTATATATAACCAATCAGATTATATCAAGTTGACATCAATGACAATACAATATATTAACTAATTTAATGTCTTGCATTAACTTTCTGTAGCTCGGTGATCATCAACTTAACATCTTCAAACATTCAATTAGTTATAGTTCATCAATCTATCCCTTTGGCATTGATGGAAAGATACTATAATACTACTAATACATTATGAAATATATCAGTTGTAGTTCATCAATCCACCAAACTTGTTGTTCTATAACCAATACAAATATTTAGCTCTCGGTAAGCTCTTCTATCTTAGATTTGTTTCTTGCGGAGTACTTTCTCCAATCTTAATTCCCTTTGTTGGATAGATGTAGTAGACTTTAATTTTTTCTCTCCCTTTGATGTAGAATCTCTTCTCTGATGTGTTCTCTCACTTTGACTTTTCCTCTCCTTAATGAATATCTCTTTTTCTTTTGACAACAATAGATATTTTATATGAATATATATTCTCTCTCCTAAAGTCATCTCTCCCTTAAGTCATCTATCCCTTAGGATACTTCTCTCCCTTTGGACAATCATGATGGATATTTCATATGGATATAATCTCTCTCCCTTTGATAGCAATGCCAAACTATATCCTTCTTCCTTATTATAATATACTCCTTGAATTTCCCTATCCATCAGCAATATAGTGACTCTAGAGTTCGATGCAGATAAGTACCTTTATGTGTACTAATGTATATTTGTAGTTCACCTCTTTGCTTGCATAAACATGAATGATCTTCTAATTATGTTTAGGCTGATGTAGCCTCCTAGTCATCTTAGTGACCAATAGACAAGGGTCAGACCCCTAGTCTCTTTCTCAAGTACTCAAATGTATCTTTAGGCAATGGCTTTGTGAATATGTTTGCTAATTGTTCCTTGGATTGAACATATTCTACTATCACCTTTTTTTCTTGCACTTGTTCCCTTAAGCAATGATACTTGCTAGCAATATGCTTTTTCTTAGCATGCATGACTGTGTTCTTAGAAATGTTTATTGCACTAGTATTATCACAATAGATAATCACTGGTTCAAGAATTTTCATATTCATACCTTCCAGTAATTGTTTGATCCATGCGATGTTAGAGCAATTTGTAGCAGCAACCACATATTCTACTTTTGTAGTAGATTATGAGATGCATCCTTGCTTCTTACTTATCCATGTGACAAGTATGTCACCCATGAAGAATGCTCCTCTTGTTGTGCTCTTTATGTCATCTAAGTTTCTAGCCCACTCAGCATCTATATTTTCCTTCTCTTTTATACCATAAGCCATAGTCCTCGTATTCTTTAGATATCTCAGATTCTTTTGACAACAGTCATATTTGATTCCTTGGGGTTAGCAGAGAATCTTACTACTATTCCAACTGCATGTGCTATATCTGGTCTAGTATGAACAACATACATGAGTTTTCCAATCATAGATCTATATAGGGTGTGATTTACCTAGGTTGACTTGTCTTCCTTTGTCATCTTGCATCTAGTTTCCATAGGTGTTCCAACTGGTTTGGAATCTTCCATCTTGAATATCTTTAGCACTTCCTTGATGTATTTGGATTGTGTGATATATATGCCTGCATCCTGTTGAAGAATCTATAGACCAAGAAAGAATTTGATCTCCCCAAACATTGACATCTCAAACTCTTTGCTCATTTCATTAGAAAAATATTTGCATAGCATATCATTACCACCAAATATGATATCATCAACAAATATTTTAGAAATCAAAATTTTATCGTCAGTATCTTCTTTTAAATATAGATTACTATTTTCACTTGTTCTTACAAATCCAATACTTATGAGATAGGAGTGAAGTCTTTCATACCAGGCTCTTGGTGCTTTTTTTAATCCATACAAGGCTTTGTGTATTTTACAAACCATTTTTCTCTTGTTAGGATCAACAAACCCTTATATTTGTTCAATGTATACCTCTTCCTCTAGTATTCCATTCAGGAATGCAGATTTGACATCCATTTGGTATACCTTGAATCCTTTGAATGCAGCATAAGAAAGTAGAATTCTGACTCCTAATCTAGAAATGGGTGCAAAGGTTTCTCCATAGTCAATACCTTCTTCTTGTGCATACCCCTTAAATACTAATATTTCTTTGTTCCTTATGAATTATCCATTCTCATTCAGCTTGTTTCTGAATATCCATTTGGTACCAATGACTTTCTTGTTATCCGGTCTAGGTACTAATGTCCATGTTCTATTCTTCTCAATCTGTTCTATCTCTTCATTCATATCACTGGCCCATTCTTTATTTTCAAGTGCAGTATTAACATATTTAGGGTCAAAATCACAAATTAAACATCTAGTGTTTAGTGACTTACTTCTTGTTCTCATTCTAGCCTTCTTGTCTCCTATGATCTGGTTCTATGGATGATTTCTTCTGACATACTTGGCAAGTATCGGTTCAGCTCTTTGTTCATCATTTTGATCATTATCTTGACCTTCATTCTGATCTCCATCGCTCAGAACATCATTTTGAGCAATTTCCTAATTTTCGGTGTTAGCATCCTAATGCTCGGGTGCATTGTTCTATTGCTCAGGAGTGATACATTGTTGCTCAGGTAGAGTGTTAGGTTCTTCATCGTAGAAAAACCTATTGTAGTCTTATGGTTCTTTCCTTCTTTCCTTATCATTTTTCTCATAAAATTCATCTATTTTGACATTTTCACTTTTAATTATTGTGTTAGAGGACTTGTTAAGACATTTATAAGCCTTGATTTTGGTAGAATACCCTAAAAATATTCCTTCTTCACCTTTGGATTCAAGCTTTCCATTTCTATCATCTTTCAAAATATAACATTGAATTCCAAAAATTCTGAAGTAACTTACTTTGGGTGTATATCCATATCATAGCTCATAAGGTGTCTTTTTGGTGTCTTTCTTCATTTGAACTTTGTTCCATTTTTAGATAGTAGTACTGACAGCTTCCCTCCAGAATGTTTGTGTGATGCCTTTTTCTATCATCAATGTTCTTGTACAATCAACAATGGATATGTTCCTTCTTTTAGCAATCCCATTTTGTTGCGGTGTTCTTGGTGTAGAAACATGTCTTTTAATTCCATGCTTATTACAAAAGTTAGTGAATTCATCATAAATAAATTCTCTGCCTCTATCTGATCTTAAGCATTTCAATTCCTTACCACTTTATTTTTCTACAATATCTTTATACCATTTAAATATCTTGAATGCTTCTAATTTCTCTTTTAAGAACATAACTATTATCATTCTAGAATAATCATCAACAAAGAGAATGAAATATCTATCACCATAGTAACTCTTTGTTCTCATGGGTCCACATAGATCAGTATGGACTAATTCTAGAATAGCATTAGATGTATGGTTTTTTCTCTTGAAACTAGACTTTGTCATTTTACCTTTTTGATAGTTCTTACACATGGTATGGTCAGGCTTTGACATGCTCGATAAGCCTCTTACTTTCCTTTTATTTCTTATCTTAATCATGTTCTAAAAATTCACGTGACATATCCTTTTATGCCACAACCATATGTCTTCATTTCTAGCCATTAAACAAGTGGTGTTAATATCATCAAGATAGAATAGGTTACCTTTTGTTTGTTCACTGGTTCTGATCAACCTTCCTGATTCATTAAAGATCTTTTCCTTTTTGTTCTCAAATACAACTCGGTATCCTATGTCATTCAGTTGTGAAACACTCAATAGATTATAGTTAAGTCCTTTTAGCCAATATGCATTTTCACATCTGATCATATTATTTAACATTATGGTTCCTTTACCTTCAACCAGACAAGGTGAGTCATTACCCATTCTTACTGATCCACCATTATAATACTCAAAAGTTTCAAAATTTTCCTTATCACTGGTCATGTGGTGAGTACAGCCACTATCAATAATCCAAACATCATTTTTACTAACCTTAGATATGAGTGCAATCTCAACATACCTTTCCTCTTTGTCTGAATCATCCTTCATGGAAACAAATACCATATCAATAGCTTTATTAGATTTGGTGTCAGTATCTCCAGCGTTTTTCTCCGCCAGGTAACAAGCTTTCTTCGCTTTATCCTTGTAGTCTCGGGTATGTCTTCTTTCAGATTGTCAGCTGCTTTGGTAATATCTGTTATCACCTCTGTCAAACTTATTTTCATATGACCTATTATTGTTTCTATCTTCTTTTCTTTTGTTAGGACATCTAGCAGCAAAGTGTCCAATCTCTTTACAATTAAAATGTACCAATGGTAATTTACCTTTGTATCTACCTTTGTCTCTCTGTAATATTCTAGCCATTAGTGCTTCAATCTAATCAAGTTCTTGGTCATCACTATCAATTTCACTATTATTTCTCATAGTGTTTTTATGACTTGACTTACTTATTTTCAAAGAAGATTTAAATGCACACTCAATAGATGGTAATACATTATTTTCAAATTTATTCATCTCAAATGAAATTAGTCTACCAACCAAACTATCTAGAGTGACATTGTTGTCTTCTACTGCTCTAAGTTCTTGTATAGCAGATACTCTAATAGCATAAGTAGACAGTAAGGTCTTAGGATTTTACTTACCACTATTTCTTCTTTAAGTACACCTCCAACTCCTCGGATAGCATTGACTACCTCTTTGATTTTGTAGTTGTACTAAGTGATGTTTTCTCCTTCTTTCATTCTTAGGTCATCAAATTTTCCTCTTAGGATTTTTGCCTTATCTCTTAATACATTTGCATCTCCTCCATGTACTAGCTTCAATTTGTCCCACATTTGCTTTGCAGTGGTGCATTGACATCTTCAAATTCAGCATCGGAGAGTGGCGAAGAAAGTTCTATCATCAGAGAATTGTGCTCATGCTTTTCTCTTAATTTATCAAGTGTGTGAGGTCTTGTAGGAAACACATATTCAGTATCCAAGTATTGAGTAACATCATTTCCAATACCTGATAGGTGGAGTCTTACCCTGCTTTGCCATGATGCAAAGTTGTCCTTGTTCAACTTAGGCACATCCTATTTTCTCATCTTGTGATGTTTTGATAAGGTCTTGAAACCTTCCTTATATGCACACAAGCTCTAATACCAATTGTTAGAATAACTGAGAGGGGGGTGAATCATTGGTCTCAAAAATTAATCAAATATCAACCCAAAAAACTTAGTACCATAATTACAAGCCTCTAGTTATCTTCAGCCCTACAAGATGTATGCCTTGAAATAATCTTATCCAATAACTAATACTTGGAATTTATTGTTAAACCTTATTCTTAAGCTTTACCAAATAGCACTCTAGCCTTTACCGAAATAGAGTAAATAACTTAGTATTTACCAATCAATCCTTTAGTAATGTATAAAGCAAGAACCATAAACACATTTGACACATGGATTTTTAAGGTGGAAACCCTATTAAGGGAAAAACCACTTGGAACCGGTAACCCAAACTTTTCACTCTACTGAAGTGAGCTCGGTGAAGAGCCAATCCTGTTAAAGGTTACAAACACATTGCTAAGTGTGAGCTTGTTAGAGAATTAAATTTAATAGTTAATCACTTGATATTTGGAATTTCACTATGCTATCTTCATGAGAAACTTTTTGGTACTCCTTAGGATGTATCTCAATATATAATGGATGGTTAGATCCTGCTCGGTTAAGAGACTTTCTGATCCAATGGTTAAAATAAAATAGTAAATGATTTGTTCATATAAACAACTTAATCTTGCAGATGTTTAGATCTATTGTAAGCTCATAATACCTTTCTGAAAATGTTTATTTTCTATTCCTTTTGCCCCACTTCTTTCTGGTCAGTGATGTTTTGCTACTCTGTTGCTCAGTGTCCACATAAATCTTTAGCTCTGTTCTTCAGGTTGTTGATCAGGACTGTATAAAGTCTTCTTCACCGGTATTTTCTTCAGCATCTTCTTCTCTATTCACTCATAATTCATAATGAATTATCTTTTCTCTATTATAAACATAATTTCACCATTTCTAGGTCTCTGTCTTTCTTGTTCTTGGCGTGATCCACAATTTTTGCCATTATTGCTTTAAAGTATACTTTAGTTTTATCCCACATATTTCTCCTTGACAACTAGAATAAAATAGCTTTAAAACTCTAGCTTATCTCTGGCTTTTATCTTGTCGATGAAAACAATGTGATCAACCAGTTAACTCCATATTTAGCTCTTGCCAGCTAAGTCTTTTTTCATTTTTGAAATTCATTTCTTTTCGGTGTTTAACTCCTTGTTAGCTTGGGCCTGACTTCAGCTATCCTCGGGCATCTCTATCCATCAAGGTTGTCTGTCTGTCAGGCAACACTATGACTTTCAATTTTTCTCGGGTTACACTTTGGTTCTTCTCAGTAATGCTTGCTCAAGAAACTTGCTCGGGTATCACTGTGACTCTTCTCTTGTGGTTCTCTATCCATCGGGGTGCACTGTCTGTCGATGTTTGTTGTCACTTGGTGTATACTAAAATTTTATGCATTACTGATAACATAACCTTTTTCTCTTTGGTTCTTTGAAGTCTTTGATATTAGGTATATAACCAATCATATTATATTAAGTTGACATCAATGAAAATACAATACATTAACTGATTTAATGTCTTGCTTTAACTTTCTTCAGCTCAGTGATCATCAACTTAACATCTTTAAACATTCAATCAGTTATAGTTCATCACAAAAGATAACTAGGGTTTAAGAATCAGGTTTAAAATATTGCATAAACCTGAGCAGGACTTAGAACCATGGAAAAAATTATATTCCTAATAGTGGCTTTGATTGGGGATGTATGTCTCTTACAGGCATAACAAGATTCTAGAATATCATGGTTAAGAAGACCACCTACGGAAAGGAAACTACCCTATAGAAACACAAAAAGTACAGGAATATGTACAAATCTCCTATTCATGGATACTAAGAGCTTCATAAGAAGTATAATTTCAAGAATTTTCAATGAATGGGCAATTCTAAAACATTTCCAATCAAATCTTTAAGAATGTAAGATTCAAAACCCCACTTACAGTCAATAATGTATGGTCCCAGCCAAATAGGATCAAATTTAATATGTTTTCCTTTATCTTCTAGCTTGGCATCCCACATTAGGAAAAAATCATCACTCTCAAAATTCCATACAGTAGTTCTTCTATCATATAAATTCTTACAATATTGAAGCTGCAAGTTGACATTTTTATCATATGCCTCCCTTCTTGATTCATCCAATTGTATCAAGTCATCCATTTTGATTCTCAATTTATCATACAATTCTTTATCGTAAATTTGGATAAACTTGTACATTTGTAACAAGTTATTTTGTGGCAACCTAGCATGTATACCATACACTAGGTCAAAAAGAGCACAACCTATAGCTTTATTTATTGTCACTCTATCAGCCCACAATGCTTGTTGCAACTTTGAATCCCAATCCCTTTTATTTTTATCTAGCACTCTTTTCAAAATCTTAATCAAGCTTTTATTATTGGATTCATCTTGGCCATTCCCCTATGGGTGGTATGGGGAAGAATAGGAAATTTGGGTCCCATATTGCTGGCATAAAGCACTAAATTATTCTTATCTAAAACACATTGAATTATCTACCACTATAGTTTATGGACAACCAAACCTGGTGAGGATATTCTGCAACATAAAGTCAATTACAACTTTACTAGCGGGTCTTTTAGTGGGAATAGCTTCAACCCACTTAATAAAATAATTATTTTCCACCATAATCCATGAGTGACCTCCACTATATTTTTTAGGGATTTCTCCAATGAAATCAATTCCCCACTTTTGAAAAGGTACCTCAACTATAAGAATCTTCAAAGGTAAACTTCCACAAAATTTGAGCTTACCAACAAATCTTTGGCAAGCATCACATTTTTAACAAAGTGGTGAGCATCCTTAAAAATGGTGGGCCACCAAAAACCTGATCTCAAAATCTTATGTGCAGTGGTTTTAGCCATGTAATTCCCCCCACACACACCATTGTGCATTTGTTCTAGTAGGTCCTTGAACTTGTTACGGTCTACACATTTGAGCAAGACTCCATTGCTTCTCCACCACAACTCTCCCTTTATAATATCATACTTTGTTAGAATAGTCCCAAAGGATAACTGAGAGGGGGGGGTGAATCAGTTATCAATAAATTTAGTTCTTTAACTTCAGAATACAACAAAGTAAATGCTTAATTAGATAACATCGTACACAACACACAATTTGATTATGGGGAAACCAAATGGTAAAAACCCCGGTGGGAATTAGCACCCACAATGAACTATACTTGTTTACAGTAATCCCTATTAGAAGATATCTCAACCCTGTTAGGATTTTTACTTTACAATGCAATAATTATAGCGACCTCGTTAAGGGTCAAACCCTATTAGGAGTCTTTTACAAATAACCCTTTTAGGGGTGGTGGACTCACTATCCAAAAGCTCACTGCTTGATGGTGAAGGCTACAACCTTTTGTATAATAGATATGCACTATATTTGATGTTGGACTGTAGAGTAGAATTTTTGTCTTGATCAGTTTCAGTGTATTGCAATCTTTCACTTCTTCTTCATATAGACTCTTGATGAATGAACCAACTCTGATAATCTGCTCTATACATCTTTCTTCTCTTTTCGTATCATTCACACTTAGCATGTCACCTTTGACTTTCTATAAGTATCTTCCTCAAATTATGAGATCATGGGACCTATAAGACAACTCTTCATAGCATCCTTGTCAGCTCTACTAATCAGGCAAGCATAATTACAACCACGCAAGTATAAACTGAATAGACGTGACGCTTCACTAGGTCGGCCTCACCAATTTAACTCTAACTTTGCAATATTCTTGAAACATGTTTGGTGCATTTGGATTAATATCATCAACTCATAACTAATCATGAATATACACACGCATTTATAGAAGATAGGTGCAACTCAAGAAACACGTGATATACGTCAGCCCTAAACAGTTACACTTCCAGAACTGTAACTGCCAACAACAGAATTACATAACTTTACTGAAACATCATATCTTGATCTGCGTGTATAAAAATAACATAATAAACATGTCAAAAACATGTATCTATCCATGCAAGTCTTCATATCATCATTCTGATAAGTACATACAGAATTACTATTGTGTATTATATGTTGTCATCAATGACAAACATACAATCAATCAACTGCTCAGAATCAAATCTCCAACAATCTCCCCGTTTGACATTGATGGCAACATATGATATCAAAAACATCCTCTATTCATGGTGTCCTCTTTCTTTTACAATCTTCTCAATATCCTCATCAAAGATTTCTCTAGACTGCTACAGTTCCTCTGCCTATGTTTTTGTTCCATGTATATACTCCCCCAGAGTATATGCTCCCCCTTAGTACATACTCCCCCTTACTATATACTCCCCCTTTGACATCAATGGAAAAAGGCACCATAGTCCTTTAGGTACATGTACTACTCTAGAAGTATTGTAGTCAACCATTCATCAGTCACTTAATGACTAATGTCTTTGTTGCTTCTTCTAAACAGACTTAGGAGAGGGAATTACTCCCAACTTCTCCCTGAGATACTCAAAAGTATCCTTTGATAAAGGCTTTGTGAAAATATCTGCCAACTATTCTTTGGTGTTCACATAGTCCA
>MU224465.1:1480100-1494872 GCA_018584345.1 Thuja plicata
ACTTTCACTTTCAATATCTCTTCTAGATGTGTGTCTATGACTTGATTTGCTTATTCTCATAGAAGACTTAAATGTAGACTCTAAGTTTGGTAAGACACTATTATCAAAGTTATTCATCTCAAATGAAATCGGTCTACCAATTAAACTATCAAGAGTAACTATATTGTTTGCTACTACTCTCATTTCTTGAATGGCAAAAAATCTAATAGCATATATAGGCTGTAAGGTTCTTAAGATTTTACTTACCACTGTCTCCTCTTCAAGTGTACCTCCAACTCCTCATATAGCATTAACTACTTCTTTTATTCTCGTGTTGTACTGTGTGATTTTTTCTCCTTCTTTCATTCTGAGATAATCAAATTTTCCTCTAAGGCTTTCTGCCTTGGCTCTCAGAACATTTGTATCACCTCCATGTACAAGCTTCAGTTTGTCCCACATCATTTTTGCAGTTTTGCAATCCTTGACATCTTAAAATTCAGCATCAGAGAGTGAGGAAGAAAGCTTTATAACCATGCAGTTGTGTTCATGCTTCTCTCTCAATTGATCTACTATTAATGATCCTATGGGAAACACATATTCAGTATCTAGGAATTGAGTAACATCATTACCAATATCTGATAAGTGGAGTCTTATCCTGCTTTTCCATGAAGCAAATTTGTCTTTCTTCAACTTGGACACATCTCATATGTTCATCTTGTGATCTTGACTTATGTCTTGAAACCTTCCTTTCCAAGCACACAAGATCTGATATCAATTGTTAGTAATAACTGAGGGGGGGGGGTGAATCAGTGGCTTCAAAAATTTATCCTTCAAACTTAACCACCAATCAATAAACCTCAGATTATTATGTCCCTACAAGATGCATGCCATGAAATACTTAAAACGATTAACTATCTATCGGTGTTCTTTGTCAATCCTTATTCTTTCTTGATTACCGATAAGCAGTATAACTATTTACCTAAACTTAGTAAATAAGCAGAGTATACCAATCAATCCAGTGTTAACTATGTCAAATACAAAACAATAAAGAAATGAATCATACACAAACAACTCATGAAATTTGTAACGTGGAAACCCTGTTAAGGGAAAAACCATTGGGACCGGTACCCCAAATTTTCACTCTTCTGAAGTGAGCCCTGTTAGGAGCCAACCCTATAAAAGGTTGCAAACACACGGTTAAGTGCGACCTTGTTAGAGGATTTTATACATAGAGGTTGTCACTTAGTATTGAGTGTCTATTGCTACCATCCTTGAATCAACCTCCTTCTTTGACTGTCAATAGGTATAGATGATATTAAGTTGATATCAATGACAATACAAACCATTAACTGATTTAATTCCTTGCATTATCTTCAACTTAACATTATCAAACATTCAATCAGTTATATGTCATTATAAGGTAACTGGACCAACTATATGGACAAGACTGCCCTCTACACTTTTGGTTCTGCAAGACTAGGGAGGGTACACCTAATCCATCTCAATATAAGATACCTTACAACTCTTTCTAGATTTAAACGATAGAAAATGGTAAGAAAATACTAAATGATAACCACTCATTCATTAACTCTCAATTACCATGAAGAACATACAACTCACAACCACAAAACTCAAAAGGATTATGAATTGGTTTTGATTTAGACTTTGCAAAATATAGCCAAACCCAATCAAACATGTATCAGTATAGAAGGTACTAATTCCTAATCAATGCTTTATCCATTGGGCAATATCTCTAATACAGATGCAGAACTCAAAAACCAACTACTGTCAAGGATTCAAAGCCATAAATACATTTAACCCAGACCAAACACTTCTTATAAAATCCTTGTGCAAACCAAATGAACCTATTTCTTATCCACAACAATATTTAATTTGATCCTAGATCAAAGACAGGGAATAACAATATACACATAGATAAATTCTATGCAATGAATCAAAAAATTCACAATTCAAGAAATAGGCACAAAGGAGAGACTTGAATCTAGAATATATGTATTAAGTATGAAGAATCATGCTCCTGTATCAATATGTTCAAAACATACACCACTTCAATAAATGCAAAAGAACTGAAACTTTCTATTCTATATTGACACAGACTAGATATACATCTGCTATATTCCTGATTGGAAACAAGTATGCAACTCAATTCTTTCCTATCTTTTCAATTTTCCATCCCTTTCTAAATGATCTTGCAAATCCTTTTATAGAACAAGGATTGCAAAAAGCCTTAGATCATTTAGGTCAAGAGTCAACAACCAAAACCCTAAATAATTCACATCAAAGACAAAATATGCAACAAAACTAACAACTGAGTTATTACAAGATAAATCCTATTCGATCATAGGGCCTTTGCAATAACTCCATAATTGTTCTGATTGGCCAAGTAAAACCTTTTTCTTTATTCCTTTCTACACAAAATCTAATTTGTAGCTATCAATCACCCTGGGATGTTGGAGAACAGCCCTCTACTAAAGGAATAATGGAATGTTCCTTTTTTTTTAATTCATCTAGGTTATAAATGTCCTCATATGAAATCTAATCTTCCAACCACTAAGACTTGGGAGAAGATCCAACATTAATATAGAAGAGACAAATAGTCATCTAAAGGTTTTAAAATATATGCAAATCTGATCAGAAACCCTAAACCATAAATGTAACATAAAAGTATTCTGAGCCATCATATTTTTACCCAAACAACATTCCATAACTGCATAAATACAACCCAAAAAATCAGATTTATCTATCTACTCTCCTATAGCATGGAATGCAAAGCCACCACTTCAATACCCTCTAGAAAACATTTAAAAATTCAAATATCTATTATAATGGTCAGCCCTAGCACAAAAAATCACCATCGACAACCCAAATTGAAATTTATATTAACTTTAAAACATTTTCATTAATTGTCTTTTAAAAACAATCATGAGCTCAAGACACCTGGAAATTCCATGTAACACTTAGGTCCCACTTGACCTTCTCATTAAATTAGACACGCATCACCCAGGCATAATTCTGCAAAGAACATCTAATGAGCAACTTTGAATCAAGGCATCACATCAACCACATGATCAAAACTTATCTGAGCATCCTTTATCCACTTAGAAACCCCATACCCTTGATCACAGAATGAAATGTGTCAACTAGGTGCAATTCCTTGAAGAGTAACCACCATCCACCTTTTATTCCAAGAATTATGCCTATCGTTTGATTGAAAAAGATATGAATGTGCTTTATCTTTTGGCCCCACTTGGGTGATATCTCCGATGGACACTTTGCAAAAAAGCATGATCACTTGAAAGATAAACAATGTGCATCATCTAATCAAGGCATCACACCTATCATTGGATCAAACCTAATCATTTAGAGATTTACCTTCCTGCCAACTTTAAATAGGACCCACTATGTGCTACGTGGTGCATAGGCGCAAAGCCACGAAGAATAATTTCCCTGCAGCTCCAGATAGAAGAATCACACCAATTTTCTGATAATTTCACATTTGTCCTGACTTTATCATTCCACTTAGCTAAGAAGAAGCAAGCCCAATGATCTTAGATTAACAATTGACAACATGGAATAATTCTGCGAAGGATAAACAACTTTCTTCTTGTGATCAAGGCATTATGCCTGCCATTGGATGAAAAGAAAGTTGCTCAACATCTAGTGTTAAATAAAACAAAGCGAAGACTTAGGACTTAGGACTTAGGAAATATTAATGTATAGGCCCCACTAGGATTCTTAGGAAATATTAAAAGCAGGCCCCGCGCATGATGACTTAAGACCCATGGGAAAATAACTTAAGTGACTAAAAAAGTAACACCATTTTATAAAGAACAAGGAGGACCTAGGGTTTTTGACCAAAAATGAACCAATGGTTTTGGAACAAAAGACAACTAGGGTTTAAGAACCAGGTTTAAAACATTGCATAAACATGAGCAGGACTCAGAACCATGGAAAAATTTTATAGTCCTAACACGTCCTTTGGAAATGTGCACACTGCGAAGATGTCCGCACAGCGTGCTCTTGTCCACAAATTTGTAGACATGCAGAGGACCATTTGATCCTTACAAACCTGCTACCCTATGATTATAATGCCCAAAATGATGGCTTTCTACATGGATCCTATCTAGGGTAATCAAAAACCCCTCCTTACATGCATTTTGGTCTCTTTACAATCTTTCTCTTGCTTCTAAATTTATTCGGTGGTCTTCTAAAACTTCCTACACACATTTATCATTTATATCTTTCATCTTGTTGGCTCTCTACATATCCATTTGTAGGTTCTTGGGCTTTCATTAATGTTTTTCAAGCACTCACATCACTCATAGTTTCGCCACATTGTCCTCATTGGGCTCTCATTGTAAAGGGGAGTTCACTCACCTCTTATTTTGTGTCTTTAACAACATATTTTTCTCTATATCTCACTCTTATTATGCTTATACTATTTTATTTATCCATATGATTATCTATTATCACTTTTTATCTTGTTTATTGGGCTACTCTGGAGGTGGAAACACCAAAATAGGGATCTGACTAAGGAAGGTCTTTAAACAACCCCAAACATTCTTTCTTATTTCATTGTGTGTAGGTTATGTGGAGGCTCAAGCTCACATATCCACTTTTATCAACCTTCAAACCCAGGTTCATTCTATCCCTTCTTTGTCAATTTATTGTCATATCCATATTATTGCTTGATCATAAATACTTTTCATTATTTATTTTTAGTATTATGTTCTCTCCTTTGAGTTTTATCAATCCTCTTTTTACTCTGCCCATACGAGATGCCAGGATGTCATGCTAGAATCTTGCACCCACATTGTAGTCCTAAAATCACAAGTGTTTCTGAGGCAGTAAGTTCATGGAGCTAGGTGTTAGTTCTCTGAGTTGTGTCCTTCTAGTTGTGATAATCTAAATGTTTACATTACCTATTTTTCACTAGATATTTATATTTATTTACACAAGTACATTAGATAATGTATCTTCTTAAAATGGAAGCACTTCCATGATAAGAACATTTATCCCTCCTTAGGGGATGTTTTTTACCACTATCATATTGTCCCCTCATTTATGCATCATCTCCTACTTCTATGCCTGTTTAGGACCCTGATTGGGCCTCTCCAGGAACCTTTTATCCCACCTAGAACTTTTTCCAAGGGTTCTAACTTGACCTTGACCTAGGTCAGGGTCAACCTTGACCTTGACCTGGGTCCCCCTTTCAAATCTTGAAGCTTGTCGGCTACCGGAGGTCATCAAAAATTCATTTTCCCACTTCTGGGTCGGCTATTTGGGTTCTGAAGTGGAAAATCCTAAATTATATTTAATATAGGTCCTCTTCTAGGGGCATGGGTCTAATTGGAATTTAATTCCCCTATGTTGGCCTCTCTAGAAGATTGTGCCCTAGTTTCATATAAAAGGAAGCTTTCTCTTCTCATTTTCTCTAACCATCAAGCATAAGACACAAGAGGCAATTCTAATTTTCTCCAAGTGAAATCAAGCAAAAATTTCAAGCATCCATTATTATACATGTTTCCAAGCTTTCAAGGTGTTCAATTATTCATATCAAACACTCAATCTCTCCATTGAAGATCAAGGATTCAATCTTTCAAGCCTTTGAAGGGATTTGGTTCCAACATTCAAGATTCATCATTCAAACCCTAGATCTAGCCATCATTGTGGGGTGATCTTCCTTCAAGATCCTTTGTGCATCCTCAAACACTCATTAAATTATCTTCAAGGTGGATTCCAAGCATAAAATCATGGAGGTCTATGGTTTCTATTAAGTCCAAGCTTTCATATTTACATACTTTCTTACATTTGCATTACATTGGCATACCTATTCAATATCATATCTTCATTCTTAGATTCAATTTTACTACTTGCTAGCATTCTATACTTTATTGATTTCAAGGTTAATTCCTAAATTGGGGTTCAACTAAGGAAAACCCCTCCCCCCCCCCAACAAACAAATATCTTTTTCTTGCAGATACAGGTTTAGGATTGTGGATTTGAACTCAGATCTGGATACCCTTTTTAGCAAAATATCGATCTGAAAATAGATTTTTTGTCAAGGCAGCACAGGTCAGGGTTGAGATTATTGGGTCAGGGGTGACATTTGTGGGTCAAGGTTGACCTTTTTCACAAGACGGTGTCAGATCAGAAAAATATTTCTGAATTTTGTTCATCTTTGCGTCTCTGTTCCACATCATACTTTAGATTTTTGAGAAACAGATTACAGACCTCAAAAAATAGCATTCTTCAGATCTGCAATCATTTAAGGTTGGTACTTCCTCTCATCCTTTCTAATTACTACAATATATAATATCTCCTTAATCATAAAATAGAATTTAAGATCTTCTTCCTTACTCTCATTTCCAAATGGCTCATTCATTTGTGTATTAATCCTTCTTTTGGGTTAATCAATTTGGATCTTTCATTTGTGAATTTGGGGATAAAAGAGGAACATCTTATCTTCCTTCCCCCTATATGCTTAATCACATTAAAATACACACAAAATTACAATTAAATGTAAAGGTTAAGGAAATACAACACTTTTCAAACCTAATCAAACATACAAAATATCCCAGGGGGTCAGAACCCCTGGAAAAAGTGCCAGGTAGGATAAAAGGTGCCCAGAGAGGCCCAATCAAGGTCCTAAATAGGTACAGAAGTGGGAGATGATGCAGAAATGAGGGGACAATATGATAGTGGTAAAAAACATCCCCTAAGGAGGGCTAAATGTTCTTATCATGGAAGTTCTTTTATTTTAAGATGATACAAATAATATTTAATCACACATCGAGACAATTATTCATTTAAACACAACCCTATATGTCGGGTCTGATCTCCCTAGAAATCCTACCTAATAAAGTGAGGTGGTTTTCAGGGAATCATGTATCCCTTGAGTTTTTAATCAGCCTCTAGGTTGATGCATTATTTTCTTCCCCACATTTTAGTGAACCTGACGTGAAAAAGCTTCTTCAAAAAAGTCTTGATGTGGTGAAACTCTATGAGCTATACGGATCAGAATGGAAAAGGAGTTTTTGTGAGAAGGTCCTCAAGGCACAAAGTCCCTACTAATTGGTATGATCCCACTAGACCTGGACCCATGTTTTCTGGGAACATAGATGTGAATGATCTTAGTGGATCTCAGTTTTTCTTAGGACCGATGCTTGGAATTACCTCATCTCCACAGTCTAGATCTCATCATACCATCCCTAATATTTATCCACTAGAGTCTCCTACTGTGGTGGACCACGATTCAACACTCACTGTCGAATTTGATAAGGTCCAATCTTTGGAGGAAAACTTGCAAAATTTTGAGACATTCCTTAAAACAAAAGGCACATGCCGAGAAGCGAGGGACATTATCTATAACTTATGGGAATTATTGGTAGAAGACAAATAAGGTCTCCAATGCCTCCTAAAAATATGGTAGATAGTGTGTGAGAACATACCTCTCCCTCCTCCTACACAAAATTAAACACACTTGGGCCTAACTGGGGAGTAGATAGACCTTACTATGCATGGAGCATTAATGCACATGGTGGAGCCTTCCACCAGCACTTCTCCTGGGAGTGGTACTATGGTTTTCTTTAGGTGTGTTGGCCCTGGCTTAGTATCACAATAAATAGGAACACCCTCGGGTTTGGTTCTCAAAAAACTGGTGCTAACCTTGGAGGTGGAGAGGGTGGAGGAACTACACACAGTGGGTCATCTACCCCACCAGCTATGTGGGTTAGCAACAACAATAGCTAGTCAACTTGTCGACTGCAAATAACCAAATTTCTTTGGCTCCTTCTATTGTTGAAACTCATTGATTATACAAGTGTTGAGTACTTTGTTTCCACAGGGGGTTGAATCCCTTAAATTCAAAAGGTATGGTGATGATGTAGATCCACATAGACTCCTTTCTAACCTAGTGCAGCAACTACCATACTATGGATTATGTGTTAATAAGGATATTTTCAAGATCTCTAAAAGGAACTTCCATGCAATAGTATAATTATCTCCCTAATTACTCTATCGATAATTTCAACTAGCTGATGGACACTTTCCTCACTTTCTTGTAGGCTAACATTGGGAGCAAGGTCACCATAGTTGACCTTGTGCACTGTAAGAAAAAGATGAATGAGAAGATAACTAATTTTATTTCAAGATATCAGTCTGTGTGTGTGATTTTTGTACCTATTAAGAGACACAACACTTCAATAAATCATTGTATTAGTGAAAACAAGGGGTTAGCAAACATAGCAATCACCAAAACCGATCTATTGCTTACTATCTAGGAGGAGTATGAAAAATTACATAATATCCCTCATATTATGCATATTCCAGTGAAAAATACAACCTAAGAATGGAATATTCTAAATGATTCAAAAACATGCATTCTAGCTCTAGAAATGGAGATAATAACAAAATAACTAAGAAACAAGCTAGAAAGCACTATGAAAATCCTTAAAACATGAGAAACATAAGATTCCTTATTCAATTCTCCAAATATGGGTAGCATAAGGATGCTTTCAACTCTTCAAAATTAGGAGCATTACAAAAATACAATAAAAGACTTCCAATTTCAGGGCCATTCGAGCTCAAAATCCATCCTATTTATAGGAGAAATGGAGGAAGGGGAGAAGACTCTAGAAGGGTTGCCATTAATGAGAGTGTAAGACTCATTAATGGGGAGTGGTGGAAGGAATATGTAAGAGCCATTAATGATTCATTTATGAAAGCATTAATGAGGTATCGGTGAGGGTTTAAGAAGCATGGGTGAGGGTTTAAGGTCAAGCCTAACAACTTTGACTTTAGGGGGAGCGTTGAATTCCTAATCACACCTTAATGGAATGTGACAAGCTTAAGGGTAGCTTAGGATTAGATTTAAGGCTTAAGGGATGTGATTAAGGAGATAGAGATGGGAGGAGAGAGACTGAGTGGAGGGGGATTAGCTAATTAGGATTAATTAGCTAATTAAGAAGAATTAGCATGTGAGAAGGGGTTGGGATGAGTTTGAACTCATGGTTTGGCATTTGAGATTGGTTAGGTTTGATGGAATATTAATGAAATGAATTGTTTTAATAACATATTCACTCAATAATAGGGATTTAATTAATCATCTAAGCTTTTGATTTCTTTGTAATAATTAATTAGGACTATAGCCAAATTGAATCAATTAGGCTAGGGGATTGATTTTGCAAGTGATGAGGTATAATTAGGATTTCATTAATTCCCTTTAAATTAATTACCTTAGCCAGGTTATGATTTGAACTGATTGAATTGAATTTATTGGTTTGATTTGGCTAAAGTGATTAATGTAAATTAGTGATTAGATCACTTAGGAGATTAAATCAGATTCGAATGAATTATGCTAGCTGATCGAGTTGTCTATACATAATTGGGGGTATGATCACACTTAGGAAAAATAGGGTCTATGTTTAGAGCATACCAAATCTAGGTGGTTACATTTTCCCCTCTTTGAATTGATGTGCAAGTAGAGCATTGATTCAAAGAAATTTTTTGATGTTGACTTCAGAAAGATTGAAAATTTTGCTCATGATCGAACGAAATGCCTGATGAGATCAGTCTCACACTTGATCAAACTAAACTGATAGTATTGAATTTTCACTTGGTTTTCATACAAAGATCAATAAAATATCTTAAAGATACCAATTATGAACTTGGTTGTTGTCCAAAGATTGATAATACTGATTCCAAACTTGGTTGTCATCCAAAAGTCAGTATGAAGCTACTAGGAGCTTAGTAAGAATCTTTTAAAATGAGGAAACATGAGATATCCAGCTTATGAGAACCAAATCTTTCTATCCAATAGTCCTAACTTAGTCAAGAAAAATATCATGCCCCTAGTTTGTTTGATAATGAAGTCATTTTTTATGTTGTGTTGAGCAAAAATTTGATTGATGATAGTGTGATCATGCCCCCTCAGGAACACAATCGAAGGAAAAATCCCTCTGTTGAAAGAACGTATCACTTGTATGGAATGGTTAGATTAAGTAAGAATGGATTAGAAGAAGTGAAGAAATGGGGGTGTGTTAAGAGTAAACACACGAGTACCAAGTTAATTACGTTTAAAAAGGTGAGTTCAATTTTGTTCCTGATAGATCAAAGATTTCAGGAAGCATGGGTATGTAAATATCTTGGATTTCAGATGAATTAAAAATAGAAAGGAGTTTGAACTCAAATCCTTATGTTGTACTTGCAAAATGCATCATGCAATCTCTAAATGTAGCTACATGCATACTCTTAGGACTGTCACTAATTTGCAAATATTGTAACATTTTATCATCATTGGGAACTTTTGGAATGGATACCATCGGATAGTACAATGATCACTAATACCCACTGATATTATGAAAGTATGAATACTATGTTTATTTAAATGTCAAAAATAGACTTAGGCATCAAGGCATAGAAGCCAGGATAACAAAATAGTCACCTTCCTTTTATTATACCAGATTCTTTGTAAGGTAAGATATTGGACCCACAATGACCTTGAAAATTCATTATGCTTGGGTACATTATGCTTCGTATACCTTAGTGAGAATCTGAGTCAGAAAATAGACAATGAAATTGTTTCAACCTCACCGTAGTTTAGACATAACGAAGATTGAGATATATGCAGCTATCCACTCATGGTGGCAGGTCTTACCATAAACATCCAAGTTAGGTGAAATTTATAGGATCATTTGGAACAATCACCATACACAGAAAACCAAGAAAATGTTATGCCCCCTATCCTTGCGACTCTTTGTCTTTGCGCAGACATCATGGAGTAACTCAGAAGACGTAACAACTATCAATGGTGAATCAATCAAATAAAATTCATAACTTCTTAGATGCCCCCAGTGAAAATATCATGGGTACATAAAAGAGTTATAATCAAACCAAGATCAAACTGTGTTTAGGTAGTATTGAGAAATACTATTGATTCATTTTTCAAGTGCAGTATAGATTCATCAATCAAAAAGTTGAAATTCAAGTAAATAGGTGTTTCATGTCTATGTACATCGTTATTCCTGTTTGCAATCCCATGGAGGTCTTCAGAACACCGTTCATGTTAGTGCAATGTTTGTGTCACCTTTGTTTCGTGAAAGTGATAGTGGTAGTGAAAGTATCAGAAAGAATCGTATTACGATACAAACCATCTATGATGACCTAGCAGATGCAACATATCAGATTGGCAAAGATGCCCCAGTGCATAGTGACTTGATCCTAAGATAGAAATGCAGACAAATCCCAAGTGAGGATAAGATAGTTTTTTAGGAAATGAAGTTAGTGTTTTAGCACAGGTGTAATTGTGAAGGCTTAGTATTATCAATGCATTGCTAGATAGAGCGCAGAATACAAGTGATGCCTAATTGCCAGGTTTTCACCACTTGGAAAGATCTTTTCTTTCTTTTTTCTACCAAGATGCCTGTTTTACCAAGTTCTCATCAAGGCACTTTTCTCTTTTTCAATTTTTTTTGCTTTTTTTGCTTTTTTGAATGTTTTTGTAGCATCAAGATGCCTGTTTGCTAGGTTTTCACCAAGGATGCCTTTCTTCAGGAATTTTTCCCTTGTTTTCAGATTTCTTCAAGATCAATTTTCTAAATGTTTTTGGTATTTTCTAAGAATTATTTCACTGTATAGGCTCTGCTAGCTGAACATCAAGCGTAGAACCGCTTCACATGTAAAGTATTGATAAGATCTAGAAGAACATCTCCCTTAGGTGTAGCCAGTTGATAAGCTCTAGTCCCAAAAGTAGTTGTGATAACATAAGGTCCCAGCCAGTTAGGTTCAAATTTTCCTTTTTGTTCTCTATTAGGCTGGTTCTTAGTATTCTCCTTAAGGACGAGATCCCCCCCTTGAAATTTTTGTGGCTTAACCTTTTTATTGTACCCCTTGGACATGCGTTCTTGATACACCTTCAGATGATCGAATTCCTATTGTCTGTGCTCATCAAGTAGGTCTAAATAATTCACCCTATCAATGCGGTATTGCTAATCAGTAACAAGACCTTTTAAAGATATCTGCAAAGATGGGATTTCAACCTTAATAGGCAGTACTCTTTTAGCACCATAGACTAGAGAAAATGGTGTGGCTCGAGTTGGTGTCTTGATGCTTTTTATGTAGGCCCATAGTGCCAGATTTAGTTATAGATACCAGTCTCTGCCAGACTTACTCACAGTTTAGTGTAGGATCTTGAGAATATTCTTATAAGATGCCTCAACCTATCCATTACCTTGAGGATAATAGATTGAGGAGTAGTGTTAAGTGATGTGGAACTGTTCACAAAGGTCATCAATGTCTTGATTTTTAAATTGGCCCCCATTGTCTGTTACAATTGAAGAGGGTATCTCATATCTACAGATAATGTAGTTCAAAATTAACATAGCCACTTGGATGCCAGTGGATTTGATTAGTAGCATGGCCTCAACCCACTTTGTAAACTACTCAGTGGCCGTAATGATGAACTTGTGTCCATTTGAGGAATTGGGATATATTTGTCCAACCAAGTCAAAGGCCCATTTTTGAAATGGCCAATGTGTTACAAAAGGTATAAGTTCTCAAGTAGGAGCATGGATGAGATTTCCATGTGTCTGGCATTTAAGACATGTTTTTGAAAACTGAATAGCATCTTTTTCCATGGTAGGCTAGTAATAGCCTACTATGAGTTGTTTCTTTGCTAGTGAAAAGTTGTTTGAATGTGATCCACATACACCTTCGTGGACTTCTTTTAACGCGTGATATGACTCTTTGAGTTCTAAACATCTAAGAAGTGTACCATCAAGATCTCATCAATATAAGTTATTAGTTATGAGGACATAATGTGATGTTGTCCTAATCAGGGCTCTTTTCTCATTTCTGGATAGATTGTTAGGAATAGTTTGGTCAGTGAGATAGGCAATGATATTGGCATACCGAGATTGGTCTAGGGTATTTAAAGCATAGATTACTTGGTATTCAGGGGTATCAAAGGTAGGATAGGAGAGTTCTTCCACCAAGAAGTCATAGTGGAATTTATGTTCTTCTAGTTGTAACATGGATGCCAATGTAGCCATAGCATATGCAACTTTGTTCTCCATCCTAGGTATCTAATAGAATGTGATGAAGACAAAGTATTTCTTGAGGTTATCAACCAATTGCTTTTAGGGTGTCAACTTTTCATCTTTTGTTTGGTAATCTCCATTAACTTGATTGATAACAAGCTGGGAGTCACCATACACATGTAACTCTACAATCTTCCACTCCATGGCAAGCTTAAGACCGTTGACTAGTGCCTCATATTCTAAAATGTTGTTCATGCATGGGAACATAAATTTGTAAGACTTGGGTATCTTGTAGCCTTGAGGATTTATAAAGAGAACTCCTGCCCCAGAGCCTTGTTGTGTGAAAGAACCATCAAAGTACTATTGGAAATGTCATGCAAGATTATGAACTAGGAGGGGAGGGGTGAATCAGTTCACTTAAAAATTTTCTACTATAGAACTGTCTCACTACTACATGCTTTACCGAACGAAAACTATAAATGAAAATCAATTTAAAACATGTAAATCATTTCAAGTACACACATAACAAATATATCCATAACACCATGATTTTTGGTCACGCATAAATCCTTGGTTAGAGGAAAAAATTGCGGTGGGGATGACACCCACAATCCTTCACTACTATAGTAAAAAGGTTGCTCAGTTAGAGCTACAATGTTTAGCTACTTCTGATAGCTTACCCTGTTAAGAGTATAAAGACTTATGTAGTCTACCTTGTTAAAGGATTTCACAAATTCTTCTCTAAGAATTATACCTTGTTAGAGGATTTACAAGATAAGATCTGTAAGGATCTACCTAGTGGTGGGATTTACAAAATAACAAAAACAATGTATTCAACAATGCTTTGAACTTGTCTGAAATAATGCATCAATCTGTTATGCTTGATCAGACTCTTTATGCTCTGAATTCTTTACCTCTGAATTTGCTCAGTGATGTGATCATCAAACCTTCCTTCTACAAATTGTGTACTTGGTGTTGCCTCAAATACTCTGTTATTCCCCAATAACAGTAACTTCATTCATCACTCCTCTTTTTCTTTTTCTACTCTCTATATTCTCATAAGGATTCTTCACTTCTTAAAAATCCTCTATTTTTGCCTCTTAATCTCCTTGATTAGGTTTTCTGCAAGTAAATATCAGTCGTTCGATCATCCTTATGATTTTTTGCCGCTCGGTAAACCGCCTGACTATTACCTTGTAAATTGTTCCCTTCTTGGAACTCACAACATCTATTTTGCCACTTAATCTCTGCCTTGCATCCTGTTCTTGATTATTCTGGTTCATAGATTTTGTAACCAACTGACTTTAGTGATCATAGATTCTTCTGACATCATCTATCAATTCATTAAATGTGTTCTTATCAAGATTTGACTCAGTTTGCTTGCTCAGTTGCCTTGCCTACATTACTTGGTAAGTAAATACTTCAACTGCTCGGTAACTAACTACTCTCGTGCTCAATGTAAGTTTTTGAACTCAGTACTCGGTAACTATGATCGAATAACATTTCCACTCAATGACTATTTTTGCTCGGTGCTTGATTCTACTTTCTTTACCAACTTCTCCTCCCTTCACTTACATTACCGACTGACTTCTCATACTCGGTAGTACTATCCATTTCCTTTACCGACTAGACTTGGCTGCTTATGACTTTGACAAAACTTATGACAACAAAATGAATAGGGTAACAATCTCCCCCTTTGTCATTAGTTTGGCATTTTGACAAAAACTTCAAAGTC
>MU224465.1:1504303-1516678 GCA_018584345.1 Thuja plicata
GGGTGGAATCCTGAATCTTTTATGCATCTTTTCTTGAAACTTAACAAAGTAATCATTCATGATCAAATTAAAATTGTTTCCCAATCCTAAAATATATTCATTGATTTGATAAATGATTGGCCTATCTATGCTCCATGTTACTTCACCGACTGATGGGAAAAAGTTCTCAAAATAGAAGAATATACATACCAATAGTGGACCAAACTTCAAAGTGTTCATCTTGGCTCTCCTGATTTTGTTCATGTTGTCTTCAATTTGCCTCAAAAAAATCTCACAAACATCTAATTTCATTCCTTTCTTCACAATATTATAAGCTAGGTTGACTTCTCCACAGGGTACACTGTCTACCCTAGATGATTGGAAGACTCAATAGGCAATGATGTTACATGCAAACTTAAGTTCTACATCTTCTACCATCAAAATTCTCATCACTCTACCATCCCATTGGGCTTTGGTCAACTCACTCAACTTTTCTCTGTTAATCTTCTTGATTGCCTTTGGTCTGTCTCTGATTGGTAGGCCAGTGATGATGTGTAGTACATCCTTGGTGATCTTTACTGGTTTCTCTAGCCACATAAACTGATCCTATACTCAGCTAAGCATAAATTTGATCCATTCAGGTTTGAAGACTCTTGGCAGATGAAGGGTATGCACCAAACCCTTGCTCTCCAGATGTGTGTGCCCATCTCTCAACTTTCCATTGTTACACAGTTTGTTGAACAAAGTGTCCAACTAATTTACACAAATATCTTCAATTTTGCAGTGGATGAAGGATCGAACATCATCTATCAATATAACCCTAGGTGGAATGGAAGACAATGCTCTCATCATATCAATTTTTGCAGCTTTGGTGGGTGGCATCTTGTGTTTAGGGTTTACGGGATCAACATTCTTTGCCACGACTAGTACTTGGCTCTTTTGTGCCATTAGATCAGGAATAGTGATGGAAATAATCCTTTTCTCTTTGAAAGCTTAACTTGGTTGAAAGCAAACAACGATGAATACAACTATAGATGATTTAGCTCATTTTGGAATTTACCTCGAAAATCACTTGAATGCACGAAGACTCAATCAATCTGCAACTCACTCTTGATAACTCAAATGTGTAAGGTGTAAAATGATCTAAAAAACTTCATATTTATAGCTTTTTCTCAATTAGGGTTTCCAATGAATAAGTTAGGTTGTCATAAATGCATTCACCGACTTCATGAAATTCAAATTTCACCGACTAACTAAATACTCTGACTTGCATGCGAATAAAAAGAAACTTTCATAAATATCCAAATGCATCTAAGCATGCTAATATGGATCTTTGCTCTCTTAATTTAGGAACTGATTAAATATTTGAATTTGGTGAGCAGTTCCTACATACCTTTTACCGACTAAGTGCAGCTCGGTGTACTCATCTCGGTAGATGAGGTGCTTTCAATATTTCCAAATGAGGTTCCATCATCTTTCTCTTTTCTTTTCCAATTTTTTTTCATTTATTCCCTTATCTCATCAACAGTAGGTGTCTTCTTGTCATTACTTTCTTTCTTGTTTGATATATTGACTCGGTACCTGCAATCTTTAGCTAGGTGACCTATTTTGTGATAGTGAAAACATGCCATACCAGAACTTCTCCATGATTTCCTTTTGTTCCTTCCAAACATTAATAAGAAATTTGCAGAAATGTTTCCATACCTTCCACATGATGCATAGGAGATGTTGGTATTGTAGTCCCATGGTATTGATGCTTCTGTTCGGTTGGATTGTGATCTTTCTTGGTTCGGTGTCCACTTGCTATTCCTTGTCTTTGATCTGCATTCTTTAGCTTTGTGCCCATACTTGTTGCAAGTGTTGCAGTAACCATCAAATTTATCTTTCCTTGACTTGTTAGGGATCCTTGATCGACACTCAAAAGCTTTATGACCATGCTTATTGCATCTAAAACAATATCCATCAAATTTAGGTTTACTCAGAAAATTACCTTTTCTGCTCCTACAAACATTTGATGTATGACTGGGCTTTCCACAATAGTTGCACTTAGGTTTATTCCTTTGTCTTGGTGGTGCTTTAGTACTTTGATCTTTTTATGATTTAGATGATTCTCCTTGCTTGGTAGTGCTAGTTTCATTGAATCCAATACCTGTTTTGTCACTCAGTTGCTTTTGACTTTTGAGTTGTTTGTCCAAAGCTTGAGAGGCTTCTTCCTTTTTCTTAAGTACTTCATTGATGTTATTTTCATTTGTTAGTTCATTGTTCAACCTTTCTATTTCTAATTTCAATGATTGATTTTCAAATTCCTTTCTAGCAATCTCTATATCGCCATTCACAAGTTGATCAGTCATGTTATGATGTTGTTGTGTCATTCTTATGATCTCATTGTCTTTTTTTGCTAACCGTGCTTCAGCCTATCTTTTATCATTTTCAATCATCCTTTTTCCATCTTCAGCACTTCTTTTACCTTCTATCAGCTCGGTCATCCTCATGTTGTTTGATTCAAGATCTTTCTTCATTAAATCTAGTTGTTCGGTGAGTCATTATTTTCCATTAGTTCTCTGATGGCTGTCTCATTTTCATCATTCAGACTACCTTTTGAAGCTGTTTCAAGTGTGTCAACCTATTCTTGAGTAATCTTTAGTTCATCATAAAGTTTTCTTCTCATTTTCAGTGATTTCTCCAATTTCCTTCTTAACTCTGTAATCAATTCTTGTGCACTTTCTAGCTCATACTCAAGACTGTCAATCCTCTTAGCTTGCCTATAACTTTCCATGACTAAGATCTTTTACTCTTAGGTGGTCAAACCATTAACTCAAGAGACCAAAGCTCTAATACCAATTGTTGGAAATGTCATGCAAGATTATGAACTGAGAGGGGAGGGGTGAATCAGTTCACTTAAAAATTTTCTACTATAGAACTGTCTCACTACTGCATTCTTTACCGAATGAAAACTATAAATGAAAAGTAACTTAAAACATGTAAATCATTTCAAGTACACACATAACAAATAGACCCATAACACCATGATTTTTGGTCATGCAGAAATCCTTGGTTAGAGGAAAAAACTGCGGTGGAGATGACACCCACAATCCGTCACTACTACAGTAAAAAGGTTGCTCGGTTAGAGCTACAATGTTTAGCTACTTCTGATAGCTTACCATGTTAAGAGTATAAAGACTTATGTAGTCTACCTTGTTAAAGGATTTAAAAAATTCTTCTCTAAGAATTGTACCTTGTAAGAGGATTTACAAGATAAGATCTGTAAGGATCTACCCAGTGGTGGGATTTACAAAATAACAAAAACAATGTATTCAACAATGCTTTGAACTTGTCTGAAATAATGCATCAATCTGTTATGCTTGATCAGACTCTTTATGCTCTAAATTATTTACCTCTAAATCTTCTTGGTGATGTGATCATCAAACCTTCCTTCTACAAATTTTGTACTTGGTGCTACCTTAAATACTCTGCTATTCCCCAATAACAGTAACTGCATTCATCACTCCTCTTTTTCTTTTTCTACTCTCTATATTCTCATAAGGATTCTTCACTTCTTAAAAATCCTCTATTTTTGCCTCTTAATCTCCTTGATTAGGTTTTCCGCAAGTCAATCTCAATCGTTTGATCATCCTTATGATTTGTTGCCATTCGGTAAACCACCTTACTGTTACCTTGGAAATTGTTCCCTTCTTGGAACTCACAACATCTATTTTTCCGCTTAATCTTTGCCCTGCATCTTGTTCTTGATTATTCTGGTTCATAGATTCTGTAACCAACTAACTTTAGTGATCATAGATTCTTCTGACATCATCTGTCAATTCATTAAATGTGTTCTTATCAAGATTTGACTCATTTTTCTTGCTCGGTTGCCTTGTCTACATTACTCAGTAGGTAAATGCTTCAACTGCTCGGTAACTGACTACTCTTGGTGCTCGGTGTAATTTTTCAAACTCGGTACTCATTAACTATGACCGAATAACATTTCCACTCAACGAATTTTTTTTCTCGGTGCTTTATTCTACTTTCTTTACCGACTGCTCCTCCCTTTTCTTACATTATCGACTAAATTCTCATACTCGGTAGTACTGTCCATTTCCTTTACCGACTAGACTTGGCTGCTTATGACTTTGACAAAACTTATGACAACAAAATGAATAGGGTAAAAAGTACATCTTCCATGGGTACTCAGTTAGATGCATAATGGTCTCATCAAGAAATTCAATCTTTAAAGGTTCATTATTCTGAAGTGGTGAATCAGCTAGTTGATCTGCGAGGACTTTTCCTTTAATAGCTCTTCAGTCTACATACTCAATGTCAAATTCACTTAGAATGAGGACCCATTTTTCTAATCATCCTGTTAATGTTGTTTTTCTCAAAAGGTACTTTAGAGGATCAATTTTAGTAATGAGCCTTACTGTATGTGAGAGCATGTAGTGTCTCAATTTTTGTGATGCGAAGATGATTACTAAGCATGCTTTTTCAATAATGTTGTAATTGAGCTCATAGGAGACTAGTGTTCTACTGATGTAGTAGATAGCTCTTTCTTTCTTTGTTTCATCTTCTTGTGCTAGCAATACTCCTAGTGATGTAGCTGTAGCTAAAATATACAGGAGTAATGGCTTTCCATGAATAGGTGCCATAAGAATAGGAGGAGTAGCTAGGTACCCTTTTAGTTCTCTAAAGTTTTCTTCATAGTATTCATCCCATTTGAAGGTGGCCCCTTTATGTAGTAATTTGGTAAAGGGTTGTGCCCTGTCTGCAAGTTGTGACATGAATCTCCTGATTGATTGAAGTCTCCCTTGCAATGTCCTCATTTGACTAATGTTGCATGGAGGATTCATCTCTAGAATAGCCTTAACTTTGGCAGGATCTACCTCAATTCCCTTTGCTGAAACAATAAACCCTAAGATTTTTCCCTATTGGACCCCAAAGACACACTTCTTTGGATTAAGCCTGAGTTGAAATTGCTCCATACGATCCAATATTTTTCTTAAATCAAAAATATGAGTGCTCCTTTCCTTTGATTTGGCTAAGGTGTCATCCACATAATCCTCCATGTTTTTATGCATCATATCGTGGAATATAGTAGTCATTGCTCTTTGATATGTTACACCGGCATTCTTTAACCCAAATGGCATGACCTTCTAGCAAAAGGTGCCCCATGCGGATGTAAATGTTGTTTTCTCTTGATCCTTAGGGGCAATTTTTATCTAATTATAGCCTGAGAAGCCATCCATTGAGGAATACATTTGATAACCTATTGTGAGATCTATGATCATGTCAATGTTAGGTAGCGGGAAGTCATCCTTCGGACATGGTTTGTTTTAAGTCTTTGAAGTCAGTACAAATCCTAATAGATTTATCAGATTTAGACATGGGGACCACATTGGAGATCCATCCTGCATAGGCAATGACTCTAATAAATCCAGCTTTCAACAATTTCTCTAGCTTCACCTTTACTAGACATGCAACATGAGGATACATCTTTCTAAGTTTTTGTTTCACGGGCTTGATCCCGGGAGCTATAGATAAGTGGTGCATGATTAGATTAGGATCTAGTATAGGCATATTTGTATAAGACCATGTGAATTTGATCTTCTTCTCTTTTAGGAACTCCATGAACTGTGTCTTCTCTTCTTTTGACAAAGATTGTGCTAGGTGAACCATTTGAGGAACTTCAGCTATGCCCAAATTAACCGGTTGTGTTGGTTCTATCAAAACTGAAGACCTTTCCTAAAAGTGCTCAGGGAGGATATCAATAATCTCATCCTTTGGTGCCTCTGAGAGGTTTTCACCATTGGATACGTCTTTTGTTTTTACTATTTTAGGATCTGACACTGCCACAACATGGTTTTCACCATCAGTCCCCTTTTTCTTTTTATTTTTCAATTTTTGACTGAGAAACTTGATGTCCTCCTGTGACATGTTCTCATTCTTTGCATTAGTGGAAGAAGGGTAAGGTTCACAAGAATTGAGATAGAAAGCTAAGGTGTATTCATTAGGGAAGTCGAGAATAGGAGTAGGATCTATACTAGTCCAATCAATTAGGTCTAGGTGTATCAAAGACAAGGAATCAGACTCTGGGAAGGACAACATCATGTTAGCATCATGACTATTAACCAACATGACATATTTTGTTAAGTTATTTTCTTCAATGTTTAGATCAATAAGAGTGAGATCATCATAAAAAGGGTCATTGTTAGTTATATGCGGACCAAACTCTAGTGACTTGTCAATGGAACTGTCATCTTCATATCTCCGTAAAAGGAGGCTTCTTTCTTGTCGCCTCTAAACTTCTTCTAGACTTAGGAAAGCACCATTCTCTCCATCAATGACAGGGAGAAGGAAATTTTCCTCTACTTCAGGGTTATCAATGTCGTTGGGAGTAGTGTTAGACTATTCACGGGGAGCTGAGGGAGCCACAAACATGTAAATTGCATCTATTTCAATATCCTCTATATTGACAGATAGCTCATCCCATTCATAATCATGAGAGTTAGTGACCTCATCATCAGATCTGTTTAAGTATTCAGCAATGGTTATTTCATGTACTCGGTTAGCTACCTGCGGATCAAAGTGTGGTAGATCAAGGACATGGGTGATCATTACCAACTTCCCCTAGTGAGGATGTGAATCCCATCATCAGGGTGTGCTTTCTATAGTTGTTGCCATCAATGGTATCTCTGAATCATCTGTTGTTGAGTCTCCTACCTCTTGAATGGGAGGTTGTGCTAACAAAGGGGTGCAAAGATCTTGTGGTACCTCAAATCTTGGTACATAGCGCTCTCCTTGATAGTTGGGATTCTTTGTGCCAACATGTAATAACCTTTCATAGGACCACTACTCTAGTTCACCTATTTCATCACTCCCTTTGTCAGAGGCTGGGCTATCTTTTGAAGCAGGTTTGTCAGTTTTAGTATTAAAACCCAGTCTTGTTTTGTCTCTGGTATTCCAGAACTCCATGGGTATAGGCTCAATAAGTCCTCTTCCTGTGTCATTTAGAGGTCCCTTTCCTTTATATCCCATATGCTTGAGGAGAGCATATCCTTTTCCATATTGGTCCAGGGATATTTCTACATGTTTGACTTCAGTTGCCTTTGGTTCTCCTTTGTAAAGCCAATCCAAGACTGCCTGTTCTTCTATGTTACCTAAAGAAGATGTGGATGCTTTAACCATGCCTATAGCTTTGTGAACTTTGGGTTCCTTTGATGCAGTAGGTGTGAAAGATGAGGAGGGTCTGCCATAGGATCTTGGTGATATGGGTAACTCTATTAGTGAGGGAGTTAGGTCCAACTTGTATTCTCCCATACCTATTTCTTCAAGTTTTAAGGTTTTTCCAAAAATCTTCATAACCATGCCTTTGGTAGTCTCATGAGCAATTTCATCCATAGCCTCCTTGTTATGTGGAATCATACTACCTGCTTTGATATTATTACAAGTATAGTTAGTATCTCCAAGAATAGTCACTTCCACCCCATTATGTGGGAACTTTATGCATTGGTGGTAAGTAGAAGGCACAGCTTGCATTTCGTGAATCCATGGTCTTCCTAATAGGATGTTGTAGGCTAGGGGTAAATCCATAACTTGACATGTGACATTGCTTTCAATTGGTCCGACTCTGATAGGAAGAATAATAAGACCTTTAGAGGATATTTCTTCCTCATCATAAGCTTTGATAGTTATTTTTCTTCTAAAGTCAATGGTTTTTTCTAAAAGACCCAACTTTCTGATGAGATTAAGTGTACAGATATTCAATCCTGTGCCTCCATCTATCAATACACATCTAACATGAGATTTATGAATAAGAACTTCAATATGGAGGGGTTGATTATGTGGATGTGTCAAAGATTTATCATCCTCTTCAGAAAAGGAGAGGTAGTGTGGCGCTGAGATGTGATTGACCATCACTTGGAATTTTTCTATATCAATATCCTTTGGGACGTTAGTAGCATGTAGAGCTTGTTCTAGGATTTCCCTATGTACTGTGGATATTTTGAGCAACTCAAAAATGGAAATTTTGGCAGAGGTTCGTTGCAATTGGTCTACCAAGTCATATTTTTCTCCAGGAATAGTAACCACATGTTTCGCTACTAGTTTAGGAATAGTAATGATAGGAATCTTGGACGTTGATGCTAGTTTTGGGGGTCCTTTGATTGTGACTTGTGCTTGGCTCCATGTCACTATGTTTGATTGGAAAGAAACACCTTTGATTGTGACTTGTGCTTGGCTCTGTGTCACTACATTTGACTGGAAAGAAACACCTTTGATTGTGACCACATTAATTGATTCGGTTTTAACGTCTAGCATATTGATCACATTATCATTGTTGGAATATGTGTAGTTTACTTCATTACCTTTTCCTTTAGATGTTTCCCCTTTGTCATAATTAGGGAATGGTTTATTGAATGTTGTATGATCTTCATTGGTAGTGTGTCCATCCACTTTGATCTCTCCTCCTTCAATGAGGTCTTGAATAACATGTTTAAGCTTAAGGCAATTATTAGTCTTGTGTCCTTTGTTTTTGTGAAAGACACAGTAGGAGTTATCATCCCACCATCTGGGTTTGACCATTGGTTCCCACGGTTTGGAATCTAGTATTGTGAGAAATTTGTCATCTAGAAGTATCTTCAAAATAGTTTCGAGAGGCTCTCCCAAAGGAGTAAATGTTCTTTGAGGTTTTGAAGTCCATGTCTGACCCTTTCTATTATCATTGTTTGCTTTGGGTATGGGGGTCATTATCTTGGCATCTTTTCTTGCTTGCATACTGTTAGTTAGATTGAATACTTTAGGTTTAGGGCCAACATGGGATGCATCTACTATGCCATCATTGATAACATTCTTGTTTTGTTTCCACCATTTAGGCTTGGAGTTGGAGTTGTTGAATTTTTTTTCACCTTGAAGAGTGATCTCTCCCTTTATGACCATAACTTCTTCAATACGGAGGGCATTTTTAATCATCCTGTCGAAACTAGGGGAATCTTGCATTTGTAATGCGTAGTTCAATTTGGTACCAAGTTATTGACAAAGATTTCCATCTTCTCTGATTTAGGAATAGCTCTTGAGTACCATGCAAATATTTTCCTCCACCTTTGAAGGAATTGTGTAAATGGTTTTCCAGTCTTTTGCTTAGTATTACAAAGATCCATCATGGTCACATCCTGTTGTATGTTATAGGAGTAATATTGGATAAATCGTTGAATTAGCTCTTCAAAATTTTTGACCTTAGGGTTCAGTTTTGAGAACCACTCCATGACATTACCTCCTAGACTTCCCAGAAAGAGTCACATGAGGTATGTAGGTTCGTGCATGTATTCTATGCTAAGACAACAAAACTCTTGAACATGGTCATGTGGATCGGTATCTCACATGTACTTGTCATATTTTGGCCATGCCACATTGGGAGGAAACATAACCATAGTAATACTCTTATCAAAAGGAAAAGGACAAATAAAGTCCAAAGAGTATTTTTTTTTGTGTTTAGCTTTCTCTTGTTTGAGAGTCGCAACCTCTATTTGCATTAAGGTAAGTTGTTTGGTAAGAATAGAAATAGGAGTTGGTACCTCCTTTTATTTGAGTTGTTCCACATCATAATCCTTAGGTATTTTGACACCTGTGGACGCTAGATGGAGGAAGATTTTTCTTTATCCTCACCAATTGTCTTTTCCATCATCTTTTAGAATTTCGTGCTTTGCTTGAGTTTATTGTACTCCTCTTCAGTGATGTCCTCTTCACTGCCTGACTCAAATAAAGGATGGTCAAACTTGGGTTCTTCTTCTTCATTGGTATCTTTGAGATTTTGGTTTTTTCCATTGTTATAGTCCTCAAAAGCCTCACTCCATCTACGAGTGTCGATATCCATCACTAGAGAGTCTAGATCGAGTAGGGAACTATGAGATGTTTCTCTTGGAAAGTGCAGTGATTTAGGAGGCACTTTTGATCCTTTAGATGTGTACTTGTTGTGCCTTGTGTTAACCATGAAGTTGTATCTCAACTTTCATCAACGTTTCCCAATAGTGTCAGGTAGAGTCTCAAATTGTTCAAGCGAGTGTGTCTAGTTAGAAGTGTTGTTTGTGTTTTGGTGGAAGTAAATGATTCCAGTGTTAAAGGGTTAGAATACCCTAATAGTGAGTTGGGAATCAATTTGTTTTAAAAAGTGGGTAGACCATACGTATTGAGATAGATTGTAAGAGTCTGACAAGACATGCAAGGTAGACATCTAAAAAAAAATTTGATATAGCCATAGTGAGACCAAAAGAAGCAATAAGGATAGACTAAAGAGTCAAAAGGGGATCCAAAATAAACTATCTTCCTCTGAGAGGCAATGATGCAAGTACCCACTATCAAATGTTGTCAGTTTTGTCTTGGAAGTGTGTGGATTTTGTTTGATCAAAGATTGTGTTTTGAGGTTTTGCTAATGAGCAAAAAACACATGTAGACCAAGGTTTTGAATTTTGTTGCTTGTTTGAAGATGTTATCTTTTTAATGATTTTCAGTCACATCAAGCATTGTTGCATTATTAGGTGGGTGAAAAAACACATCTTATCCCTATTTTCTAGGTGGAGGATGAAAATCCTTTCTTGTTGACTTAGGTACACACTCAAATGCTAATCAGAATACAGCCATCACCAAGCAAACAATGGATCCAGTCATGATGTTGTATTAGCTGACTCCAAATGCAAGTGAGGGAATGATATGATGAGTGTCTTTGGGAAATTACTTTTTGCCTTGCACAAGGATTATCACCCTTTTAGGGATGAATCAGGAATTCTTTCAATTTAAATGTTGTCTATTATTGGGCAATCTGTTCGAAACTGTCCCCCATAGAATTGCACAAGGCAAAATTGAGGTGTATAGCCCTATGAGTACTTAAGTATATGTAGTCTCGCAAAAAGGATTCAAGAAGCTCCAGTCTATACATACCCAAGAATGTTCAAAGAATGATGTCAAAATTTCATGAACAAAACCGATTCCATCTTCTGAGGCTTTGGCCTATGAGGAAGCAACTATTTATAGTGAGTTGGAAGGGTTGGCATAAAACCTATCCTCACTTGGGTCATTCCCGGGAGATTTTTTCCTCAACCAGCAGGCCCTCTACTATTTAAATTAGCTTACAAAGGATTGGCAAGTGTAGGAAGTCTATATTTATGATTCTTCTGAAGAAGAAGAAGATCATACTCTCCTAATCCATGTTGTTTTCTCCCAAAACAAAATCAATCAAATAGTTCATTCCCTCAAGAAATGTTGTGCTCGAATTAAAATGTTCCTATTTAAGGAAAATAGAATACTTGAAAGTAGATTTGCATTGTTCAATTGACCACAATCTTAAGTCAGTAGCTTGGTCAATTTTTGATCCCAAATTTAGACGGTGTGCTTGTTCAATTAACCCACAAATTTAGTGTTTTGATTGTTCAGTTACTAATCCAAATTGAATTAAATTATTGAACTTGTTCATTTATCCCACAAATTTAGTACTTTGATTGTTCAATTTCTGATTCCAAATGAATTAAATGATGTGAGTTTTCTTGTTCATTTACCCCCTAGATTCTTTCAAAAGTGTTAAAACAATGTCTGATTTTCTGATTTTCCTTAAAAAGGAAAAGAGCATAGTAATCTAGTTGTTTTAAGACATGTTTGAGAAAATGGTATTTAAGTGTGAAAGATTTTGAAAAAGGGTTAGTATCAAAATCAGTCTAAAATCCCTGCAACCACACACATTTAGTATTGTCTTCTTATTTCCTTCTCAGAAACCTGCAAGCACTTAGTTAGGTTGTCAAAAATAGGATCACAATCACAAAAACAACTCCATTAGCAAGTTAGAAATCAAATTTGCAAATGACAGAACTCTATATTTTTTCCCTCTAGATGATAAATGATATTTCAAAGACCCAAAATGATAAACCCCAAAAATGATAAAAGATTGACCTCAAACGATAATCTTTACCCAGGATGATAAGCCTTTTACGCAAAACGATAAAACATACCAAAAATGAAAAATAAGCTACCAGAAATGATTTTTAAGCCAATTTTTACCTTCTAGAAATGCAATGATAGATGATATTAAAACTCTCAAAAATGATAAGTTGCTCCCGAAAATGAGAAAATATTTACTGGAAATGATAAAAGACTGACCGAAAATGATAAGTTGCTCCCGGAAAAGCTAAACTGCCTCAAAATTTTGAAAATGTCAAGGGCAAAGAGAAAAATTTGGTGAAATTTCAAGCAATCTTGCCCTACAGTGGGTGCCAAATATGTGTGTGTGATTTTTTTTCCTATTAAGAGACACAACACTTCAATAAATCATTGCATTAGTGAAAACAAGGGGTTAGCAAACATAGCAATCACCAAAATTGATCTATTGCTTCCTATCTAGGAGGAGTATGAAAAATGACATAA
>MU224465.1:1516728-1543348 GCA_018584345.1 Thuja plicata
TAAGAGACACAACACTTCAATAAATCATTGCATTAGTGAAAACAAGGGGTTAGCAAACATAGCAATCACCAAAATTGATCTATTGCTTCCTATCTAGGAGGAGTATGAAAAATGACATAATAGCCCTTAGATTATGCATATTCCAGTGACAAATACAACCTAAGAATGGAAGATTAAAATTAAAATTAATCTAAATGATTCAAAAACATGCATTCTAGCTCTAGAAATGGATATAATAACAAAATAACTAAGAAACAAGCTAGAAAGCACTATGAAAATCCTTAAAACATGAGCAACATAAGATTGCTTCTTCAATTCTCCAAATATGGGAAGCATAAGGATGATTTTAACTCTTCAAAATTAGGAGCATTACAAAAATACAATAAAAGACTTCCAATTTTAGGGTCATTTGAGCTCAAAATCCATCCTATTTATAGGAGAAATGGAGGAAGGGGAGAGGACTCTAGAAGGTCTCCCATTAATGAGAGTGTAAGACTCATTAATGAGGAGTGGTGGAAGGAATATGTAAGAGCCATTAATGCTTCATTTATGAAAGCATTAATGAGGTATCGGTGAGGGTTTAAGGTCAAGCCTGACAACTTTGACTTTAGGGGGGGTTGAATTCGTAATCACACCTTAATGGAATGTGACAAGCTTAAGGGTAGCTTAGGATTAGGTTTAAGGCTTAAGGTATGTGATTAAAGAGATAGAGATGGGAGGAGAGAGAATGAGTGGAGGGGGGATTAGCTAATTAGGATTAATTAGCTAATTAAGAAGAATTAGCATGTGAGAAGGGGTTGGGATGAGTTTGAACTCATGGTTTGGCATTTGAGATTGGTTAGGTTTGAGGGAATATTAATGAAATGAATTGTTGTAATAATATATTGACTCAATAATAGGGATTTAATTAATCATCTAAGTTTTTGATTGCTTTGTAATAATTAATTAGGACTATAGCCAAATTGAATCAATTAGGCTAGGGGATTGATTTTGCAAGTGATGAGGTATAATTAGGATTTCATTAATTCATTTTAAATTAATTACCTTAGCCAGGTTATGATTTGAACTGATTGAATTAAATTGATTGGTTTGATTTGGCTAAAGTGATTAATGTAAATTAGTGATTATATCACTTTGGAGATTAAATCTTATTTGAATGAATTATGCCAGCCAGACGAGGAGTTGTCTGGACATAATTGGGGGTATGATCACACTTAGGGAAAATAGGGTCTATGGTCAGAGCAGACCAAATCTAGGTGGTTACATAGTCCATCTCCATGAGAGTACATTATTCCCTACCAGATGTATATCTCTAGAGAATGTTCATCTACAATCTACAGTCGACATTGAGGGAAAATTTGTCCATGAATGGATATCACAACTTCATCTACCTCTGCAATTTATTACTTTATTATCAACATACCATAGCCCAGTTGTGGGATTCTTCCTCGAATGCTTATGGAGGAGCCTCAAAATCTAGGGTATCTTGAAAGAACAAGGTTGTGGCTAGTTTCATGGCACTACATCATCCTAGTTCTAAGAGAAACCACTTCACCATAGACCCCCAGAGGAATCAAAAATTCACCAGAATTGTTGATTCCTATAGTAGTGTCCTATAGAAACTTCTCAAGGACAACTTGGTGACCCTCCCAGATATCAGGCATTTTCCTAATATTTTTTCCTATCCCTGATGGTATGATGGTTCAAAGTATTTCTAATACCATTGCATAAATGGTCATGATACTGAAAGTTGTGTGCATCTATGACACTTGGTACAAGACCATACCAATAGGGGTACAATCAAAGTAAATGAAAGGAAGCCTAAATAAAATAAGTATATTGATAAAATTATCAATGGGATCTAGATCTATATAGATTCTTTCCTATCGCATTCTTCCAAATTCATTATGGCTTCCTCTTTATCTCCTCCTTCACTAGGTGATAGCCTCCATGTGAATATGGTGACCAACACACCTATCTCCCACAAACCCAGAGGATGCCTAAGATAATTATAGCCTTCAACCCTTTGGATGATCCCTATAATGGATAGCCCTCTCACTTATACATCTCAAATTTATATCAACAACATTTCCCCTTAGGGATTCCTTGGTGGATCCTTCAAGCTGAGTCAATGTGATTACAGAGGAGGTCCTCTTTGTAAATGACTTAAATCATGTAAAGTATGATGATTTTGATGTTGTCATCCATACACATGATGGAATGTCCCTACCACCCTTGGATTCTACCAACTTGACCATTCAGGTGGGGCCCAAGGAATTTTTCTCCACCTTTATAGTGATTCCTAAATCAGACCTCTTTTGATTCAAGCTACGCATTCCATGTCTGACTTCCATGGGAGTTATCCCATTAGTAGTGCACAAATATCTAAAGTTTCCACATGAGGGGGCTATCTATACAGTCCAATATACTGAGTACTATCCATTGGTGTCTCATGGGGGCTTCAACCTTGATCATGTTTTCCCACATTAATTGGGCCATTTTGTCCCTGATAATTTGCTACATTTATCACATACCAAGCATATAATGTTAGGGAAATGAGTTTCCATGCCATGGTTGCTTCAAGGGTCCCACCCTCTCATGGGGCTCAGCATGCCACCTCTTCTTTCTCTTCTTCATTAGGATTCCAAAGGAAATATGTGTCCCATGGGAAACCCCTAGACCACCAAAGGTTATGCAACCTCCAGTGGTGTCTTCAATTCTCGTGTCCACATCACACGTGGATAGAGAAAAGGACCCATAATTCCTAAGCCAAAGGTTTTTTGTCCACCTCATTCTATCCCAATCATCCTAGATATTCCTTTCCCTACAAATTATGGTCAGTACAAGAAGCCTTGTAAGATCACACCATCCCCCTTGGCACCTAGTATTTAGCCTCTAAGGGAACCTCCTCTTCCCCCAGTTTCTTGTAGGGTAAAAAGGGGAAGGTCTCCTATGACTAAGCCTCCTATGTCTCGGTCGCTAGCCCCACCTCCTCCTCCATTAGTGGGATCATCTAAAGTGTTGGTTACAACATCAATTATCTCTCCCATGCAGTAGGATGGCACTGCTCCTCCGCAAGCATCTCGTACAAACCAAAATCTATGTCATAATCAGCTTGGTCATGAGCAGAAGCAATGTAACCAAGAAAGGGCCCTAGCTCAAGAGTTTTTTGTGAAGGAAGATAGTTCATCCTTAGGGCCTACGTCAATTCTTGATTTTATATATGCATCTAGCTTTGCTCCTGTCTCCATCATTCCCTAAGCTTTTACAACCTTTATCATGCTTCCCCTGCCCCAGGAGTGAATATTAGGCCTCACACCAAGAGGGTCCAAGTATTCATCTCTACTTCATAGGATCCACCTCATATCACCACTCTATCTGATATCTCTCCATTCCCCTTACCATTGAAAATTTTCCATACACAAATTCTCTCCAATGCAATAATGCCTTCTTCACCCATCTCTTCCATGCATGCTCATCATTGTGCATGTTTCCAAATGGCCACAATAGATCGGAGGACCACACCTCCATCCATCAAGTATAAGATCAACTAGGGCCCAGTTCTAGAATTTAGACTTTGCAATTCTTCTCCTATGGACCCTCTTTATGAATCAATTCCTTTAGTGGAGTAATCTCTAACTTCCCCCAAGTTAGTCTTTGCCCCTTTCATAGATGCTTGCGGGGATGCTTCTTCATTGACACCTCCATATGGATCCTGTTGACCAATTTTGGTCCCCATCAAATTCTTAGATCATATTTCCATCTCGGGATTCTAGTTGAGACAATATGCATAGTTAATCAGTCAAAAAACCTTCAAATCAGGCATATTGGTGTAACTTGTCTCATGTTATACCAATATGATCTTACAATGATAGAAATGGCTATAAAATTTTGATTTAGGCAATACTATTCAAAGGCTTCCCTGATAATTCAAAGACATTGTCCTTCAAGCTTCAAATATAGTTATCGACGTACCTGGTCGACGTCTTGCCAATGGTTTTCATCGGCATAATTTTCACTATCAGGAATGACAAGTTCCTGAGGTCTGATAGTGTTGGTTACACTGATGACTTTAATTGATGTAACTCTTATTGATACAGTTCTTTGTGCAACAATCAACAAATTTTTTGGCAAGACATCTTTGGGTCTTACCAAAATGACCTTCAGAGGGTTTCATCGACATAACTTTACATGTCAAGACCAAAAATTTTGTGAGGACCAATAGTGTTGGCTTCGCTGATGGTTTCCATCAGTGGAGGTTTTTCCAATAAGTTTCATTAGATCAGGGTTTAGTTGCAGAAAGGATGAAGAGATCAGAGTAAAACCTAGGGCTTCAAACAATCTTTTGAATTTTCCTTGCCTTAGTCATTTTTATCAATATTGGGATTTTGGGGTTTTGGTAGCGTTCCATAACTATCTATGGGTTCTAAAGGCACTTCTAAAACTCTTTTTGGGATCCAAAGGTGAAGATGGAACAAAAGGGAAACAAGACCTTTCATCTTTTCAGGTTTCAGAAGTAGTGCAGGAACTAGTGTTGGATCTCGACACTTATGTTGGGGCTAATTATAAAGGGAGGGTACCACTTTTTATCTAAGAATACAAATATCAAATGCTTCTAAAATTATTTTCAGGATCCAAAGACACTTCTAGAACTCTTTTATGATTGTGAAGGTCAACAAGGAACACATGTTGTCATCTAAAAAGGTTTGGCTGATGACTTTCATTGGCATTGCTTGCATTGTCAGAAGTTGTGAAATCTTGTGTACCGACAGTGTAAGTCTCATCGATGGGTTTCATCAGCAAGGGTCTTGTTGATCTGGAGTTTGGTCTTCTCAGCAACAGTTCATCCACATAGCTTGGCTCATCGAAAATGAGGATTTTGTGTCTTTTGATGGTGTTAGTTGTAATCACCCAAAAATGGTCTAGTAGACTATGAGTCCCTTTCTAAACATTAAAATTTAAATACTAGACTACATCTTGTGCTTAATCAATTTTGATATTTATTTAATCTCATATTTTCTTGATCAAATCACTACTTAATCATTTATTTGATTATATACTAAATTTTGACCACTTTATCCTAAGCTTTATTTAATTAAAAGAACATGCTCCCTTTTAATTAAATGAAAAATATTTTAATTAAATAATAAAATCCACATTATCCTATGTGTGCACATGAAAAAGGAATTTCCTAATTTAAAATAAAAAGAAAAATACTTTTTGTCTACACATTGAATGCACTCTTTCCAAGATGAGTGGAATCTCTTTTTGCCACTTAATCCTACCCACTCATTTATTTTGCCTCTTAATCTCCTTCACTCCCACCAAAACCCTACTTAACCTTTAATCTCATCCACTCATTTTCCACCTCTTAATCCTAGCCCTTCATTTTCATAGAAAGTCTATAAAAGGAGGCTCTCTCCTCACTCTTGAAAAAAGGGATAATAGATTACTCACTCATGTTTTGCTATCACTTTGTTTACTTGCATTCTTAGAACATTCTTGAGCACTCTTTCATTCTAGATTATTATTTCCTTATTATATTTAGCCTAAATCACATAGCTTAACTAGGAGGTATTGTAATCTTTCTAGATTAGCTTTGCTTTCCTTGTTCTTGCATTTGCATCATAGCTTAGTTCTTGCATTTTATCTTAGATTATCTCTCATTTGCATTATCATTTGAATATTCCATTCTATGGTGCACCTTGCAAGGGTCTAAATTTGTAAGGTTCAATTGAGATCCACCATTCACATTAGCTTATATTTCTACACATTATAGGTAGGTAGCTATAAGCCACTTATTGAGACTTCCTTCTTCATGGATTCTCTCAAGTGCAATGGTTTATGGAAGTGTGTCATTTTGATCACACATTTTTTGCGCCCGCCATGGGGCGCCAAAAATTGATCCTTTGAAATATTTACTAAATAAAGATACTCTTACTGGTTGACTCTCTAAATGGATGATGATTCTCTCTAAATTTTACATTGATTACGTTGATTTTAAGGCCATAAAGGACAAGCAATTGCTGATCAACTAGCTGAATTCCCTCTACAAGATGATGCTCCTATACAGATTTATTTTCCTTATTCATCCATTATATATTTGACTAAGAGAACATGGAAGATGTTATTTGATGGATCTCATACACAAAATGGTGTTGGAGATGGTGTTTTGTTTGTCACACCTCATGGATACACTATCCCAAAGTTATATAAGTTGTTATTTCCTTGCACAAAAAACATAGCAGAATATGAGGCTTTGACAAATGGGATTAAAATGGCTATTGAATGGAGGATCACTGAGCTACATATTTTTGGATACTCTCAACTCATTATAAATCAGACTAATGATGACTATCAAACCAAATATGAGAAATTGATTCCTTACAAGAAGGTGATTGATTATCTCAATAATTACTTCACTTTTTTCACATTCCAGCAAATCCCTGGAGCCAAAAATAGGTGGTTGAGTCCATGGCCACTTTGGATTCTATCTTTCAATTGGAAGAGAACGAGGCCAGATTTCAATTCCTGGTTGAAGAAATACACTATCTTGTCTATGATTCCCCTAATAATCACATCATATGTATCATTATTGGTCATGATTCCTCTCGATATGCTAAAATTTACTCTTACCTATGTGATCAATTCATTCCTGATAACCTAACCCATAATGAGAAATGACAACTCATTCACAATGCTTCCCTCTATACCCTCATCTCTGGTGACTTGTTTAGGAAGGGTCTAGACAAAACACTTCTTATGTGCCTAGAGAAAGATGAGTTTGAATGTGTGTTAGATGAAGTCCATGATGGTGTATGTGGGTCCCACTCTAATGGTTTTGCGCTAGCTCAAAAGCTACTGAGGGCTGGTTATTATTGGCCTACTATGCAAACAGATGTCATGTGCTACACTAAGTCTTGTAATAAGTGTCAGATGCATGGGAATTTGATCCATGTTCCAAGAAGGGAACTTATTCCATCTATTACACACTGGCCTTTTCAACAGTGGGCTTTTGATTTGGTGGGTTAAATACATCCTAACTCATCTAGTGGACACAAGTTTATCATTACTGCAACAGAATATTTTACAAAGTGGGTTGAGGATGTTCCTCTTTTGCTTGCTACTGGGAAACAAGTGTCTATGTTCATCCTCAATCATATCATCTAGTGCTATAGAATAACTTCCTCCATAGTTACTAATAATGGAGGACAATTCAAAAACAAGGACCTCGAGAAGTTATGTAAACAATTCAAGATTAAACAACACCGGTCCTCAATTTACTACCCTCAAGGTAATAGCCAAGCTGAAGCTTCTAATAAGGCACTACTAAAAATTTTGCACAGAACAGTTAACAAATTAGGAAGAGACTGGCACTTACAAATTAATCTTGCAGTATGGGCCTACAAAACCAGCATTCATACACCTACGAGAGCTACCCCTTTGTGTGTGTTTATGGATCTGAAGTTGTCTTACCCCTTGAGGTTGAGATACCTTCCCTAATAGTATCATTAAAGGGTCTCATCATATATGATGACTATAGAATCATGTGCATACAAGAGATAGAACTTCTAGATGAGTGTATAAGAGCTTCATTTGACCACATGAGGGTATATCAGAAAAGGATGTCGCAAAGCTAGAATAAAAAGGTTCATTCTTGATAAATTCAGGTTGGAGATCTCGTCTCTAGAGAAAATCCCAAAAATCAACAGAACAGAGCACAGAAAGGGAAGTTTGAACAAAATTGGTTGGGTCCCTACATAGTTAAGTTATTGCTTTTGGATCTGGTGCCTATCATCTTTCTACACCTGAGGGAGAACAGGTCCTTGAACCTATCAACATCCTTCATTTTAAAAAATTCTATGCATGATGCTCCAAAGCTTTGTATGTATCTTAAACATCCTAAAAAAAATCTAAAAATCATAAAATGTCCTGGAAAAAAATTGATATATGATCCTGAAAAAATATTGAAAAAAAAAACAAAAGTACAAAAAAATTAAAAAAGAAAAAAAATGTGCCTTGGTTAAAACCTGGAAATAGGCACCTTGGTACAAAAATTAAAAAATAATTCAAGTGGAAAATTTGGAAACGGGTGCTACTTGAAACTCATGTGCTTATGTCTATCAGCTTGTCACTTTGCACTGTGAACCCTTTCTACTTCCATCTCCAATCCCTTTGGTCTGGGATTGATCTTTGTCTAGGGCTAGGGGGCATAATTTGTATCCTCCTTTGGTGTGTGATGATGTTTCATAGTGGCACACCCCCAACAGTGTTTCTCAACACTTCCTTTTACATCGAGTGTTTCTTAACACTTATCAGATATGCTACTTGAGTCAATGCTTTGTCTACAGTCTAGGATTGTTGGCATTTCTCACCTATAGTAATGAGTCATAGCGAGTCAGTGACTATTATTTTTTACACCGCACTTAAACTAAAATGACTAAGACATGTTATGACTTATTTTCTTTGTGTGTTGACCGATTAATGGTTTTCACTAAATATTTCTTCCTTAGTCTCTCCATGATGTTATAACTAGAGAACTAAGGACATGGGGCATGTTCTCTTTGGTTTCTGCTTATGGGTATCACTTTGGTGGTCTTGGGTGTCTCTTTATTTTACCCCTTGGATACTAGGGGAGATCTAGAGCTATATGCTTGATTGTTACATCATTTTTTCTTATGCACAAACCATTCAGGTCATCCTGGACTCTTATGCCTTGATTCTTATGGTCACTTGCAACATTAACTTGGAAATAGTGTTCAAGTCATCTTGGACCTTATTCCTTGGTGCTTATGTGTGTTTCCTACATTCTGTTTGATATAGATCATATTCATATCATCATAGTGGTGCTTGCACTAGTGATGGTTGTATAATCTTGCGATGTCCCTTAATAAAGCTTGATGATAAAAATAAGGACCTATGTAATTGACCCTTGCAAATCGCACTTTGCATCTTCATAGTAGTTTGCATTTTTAGGGTTCATTTTTAGTTTGCATTCGAGTTAGGAGAGATTCTCCTTCATCATTTCAGATGGATAGTCAGTTATGCTCAATCGCATATCTTCCCTACCACTCATTGATTTTGACCTAAATTTTCAAAATCTTGAATTTCCACAAAAATTACACCCTTAGCTAATTTTGACATCCTGGATCCATTTTCGGGATCAAAATCAAAATTTGACTTAATATTGATTGTCAAAATTGCATTTTAAAATTCGTTTCTTCTAGGTGCAGTTGATTGCCCCTTTGAGGCTAACCTCTTGAATCTTTTTGAGGCAATCACCATTTCTTCTTCTGCATCATCATTTTATCACCTTTATTATTTACTTTAACCTAATGCTAATGTTATACCTTTTTGGTCAACCTTATTCAAACTGGGGAAAATTTTCATCACTTGGTTGTCAACCTTGGTCTTGCACTCTTATCAATCATATTGAACCTTATCTTATGCTAATTTGATCAAATCTATCTAATTTCTGCATCTCCTCTACCTCATTTTGATTTTGATCTCGAGGGGGTAGGAAAAACCTATCTTTCAAAGCTGTGAATTGATTATGGAATCTTACTATATTGTCTTTCAATCTTTGTTTTAGTGCTTAGATTTGTTTATTGTGCATTGGAATCTTGCTACCTTTGCTAGTTCTTGTTTGATCAATTTCAAGATTAGTTGCCTTACTGTGCTTCGTTCAATCAAGTTCGGAGTCATATCTCTATCGATTATCTTTACATCATATAAATTTTTGACCTAATGTGTTCCCAGATCACTCATACATTAGTCAAAGAGGGGAAAATGTAATCACCCAAATATGGTCTAGTAGAATATGAGCCCCTTTTTAAACATTAAAATTTAAATACTATAACGGCCCGCCAAGGAATCCAAGAGAGATTAACCTAGAACATGATACTAAGTTTTATGAACAATTTTTTTTTAAAGTTTACACAACAAGACATACATTAATGTGGAAGCAATTACCATTTACTTGATGAACTATAATTGATTGAATGCTTGAAGATGATAAGTTGATGACCGAGCTGAAAAAGTGAATGCAACACATTAAATCAGTTAATGTATTGTATTTTCATTGATGTCAACTAGATATGGTTTGATTGTTTATACACATATTATCATAACCTCGAAGATCTGAAGAGACAAAGTTTATGTTGTCGGTAAAATACAAAAAGTTTGTATACACCGAGTGAAAGTGAACATTGAGTAGTTCACAGTGTATACTGAGCACCATAGTAACTAGAGTTAATGACCAAGCATAACTGAAGATGATGACCAATCATAACTAGAGTTAAAGAATGACAAAATTGCTTAGCTGGCAAAGCTATAATTTAGGGATTGACTGATTGATTGCTTTATTTTCACCGATTAGTTAAACTAAAGTATGGAAGAAGATTTAAAGCACCTTTTATTCACAGTTATCAAAGAGAGATTTATGGAATAAGACTGAAGGAGATCTTTATGAGATAAAGCAACACATGGAAATTTTTATGGATCAAGAAGAGATCTACAAAAAAAACAAGGAGATTGAGCGGCTAATCTATTGGAAATAATGGAATGGTGTGTACTAAGAGGGGAAGGGTGAATCACTACCCTCAATACTTTTATCACTGAACCTTATTCCTTTTGTAATCAATACATTATATTACCAACCATTTGTGCTATTCTATCTTTGTGTATGTTATATCAATTCATAATTCAATTAGAATGTAAACATTCATAGAAACATTCATGAAATGTATAGACACATGACACAAGATTTGGTAACACAGAAAACCCCTGTTAGAAGGTAAAAACTATGGTGGGGATGAAACCCACAAAGCTTCACTATTTGCAGAATGGAAGGGGTTGGTTAAGGCTTACAATTTTGATCACTTATGATTATCTACCCCGTTAGGAGTATTATGTAGAAACTGGTTAAGGTATACTATGTTAAGAGCTTTAGCAACATTGTTTAGTGTGCACTCGGTTAAGAGATTTACAAAGGATTGTTAAATCCACCTTTCTCAAGGATTTCTTCTATTTTCTATACTTATTAGGATGTATTCAAAAATATTTAGTGACCTAAGTATATGCAATCTACAATTGTTTATTACCGATCCAATAAAGATTACATGTAAATTTATCACCTATAGTGATTGATCAATACCTCTGTTCTGCTTGGTAGCCTTGGTTCTTGTTCTTGATAACTGATTTCATCCTTGGTTGTTCTTCTACATAAAACTCTTATTCTGATCCATAGATGTGCTCCTCGTCTACAATCATCATCACACACATGTGTTCTGATAGATTACATATCTATTTATATCATGAGTTTGACCTAGATTGAGTTTTATGTATTACAATGATAACTCTATGATCAAAGGTTTACAACTTGACCTTGATCTCCTAGTTTTCATGTTTTCAATTAGTTAGACTAATTAAAACAATTACAATTACATTGCTTGTCCCTCAAGAAATGGATTTAAATCTAATAGAAAAGCTAAATATAAAACACAAGTTTTTTATCTAACGTGGAAGTCAGATCCACATTTCTCAGAATTCTAACTGTCTCTCAGTATACTAGTGCTTGGGATGCTCTATAGTCTATCGGGTTTCACTATACTCTTCTTTTTGGGTTCCTCAGTTGGGTTTTCTATGTCGGGTTTTCTTTGTAAAAATTTTGGGTTTCACTGTGTCATCGCATTCCTTTGAACTTGTTTGTCTAGTTGCACTAACCCTGTCTTTCGGTGTTGGTGTTACCGATGGTTAGAAAACTATTTTTCCTTTCATACTAATGGCAAAAATATGTCTTCAATCTCCCCCTTTAACATTAGTATCAAAAACTGATATGTGAAAAATACTAAAATGTTTAGTAATGTACACCATGTGTTCACCTTGTCATTTATGACTCCCCCTATATATATGTCGGTATAGTATAAGTATATGTATGTACACTTACCTTTATACTATTCTCCCTTTTCACCTTATCATCTTTATCATATCATTTTCCCCCTTGTATCCCTTTGTATCATATCATTTTCCCCCTTTCTTAATAGTAAGGGCAAAGGTGTAATCACTTTCAACTTGTCAAAAATGTCAGAATGGGAATTGTTCATGTCCTCCATCATCTTTCCCATTTCTCTTGAAGGTGTTCTAGAGTCATGTTCTCCAATGTGATCCTCATGTGCATATCATATATTTTGTCGGTGACAGACATCTCTGGGGTGGATATCAATTGCCTTGTCATTGTCATATGTTGCTGCATTAGTGTAAGATTGGGTAGCAAAAGAGCCTGTAGCTTGGTTACCTCATCTCTAAACTTTGATTCTGCCTCTTGGATTTGAAGTCTCAACTTCTTAGCTTCCATTACCTTTGCATAATGTAATTGTATTGCATTGTCTATTGTTGAGAGACCTTGAGCACTAGATGTAAGATCTGCATCTATTTTTGATATCTTTTCACTATTCTCCTTAGTGAATTTCTCTAATGTTCTTAACTTCTGAACTAAGGCTATTGCTTTGAAAATGATAGGTTCTAACTCACTTACTTGTTTAGACATCTTCACCTTGTTCTCTGCTACTTCTTGGCTGATTTATTGGGTCAATTTATATTGGTACTTTTTCTCTGCTTGTTCTTCAATAGCCTTTTCTGCATCCATATTCTGTGATTGGATTGTGTTAGTAAGAATGGCTAATTGATCAATGATTAATGCATTTTGATCAATTTCTATATTAGGTACTATCTATTGAATTATATCCCTTGTTGTTTCAAGTACCTGAGTTTTCTTTCTTAACTTCTTTAGCTTATCCTACATAGCTTTTCTTCTGCATAGTTTGTAAGTGCCTCTGGATCCAATGTCCTGAGATCATAGGTTGGTATCTCAATTATCTCTTCCAGTGTAATTGGATTCTTGTTGTTCTTCTTCTTCTTCTTGGAAATTATTGTAGAGGGACCTGTATGCAGTACCATAGCAAGTTCATTTGCTTGGTCTGACGTGCTTGGTGAAGGCTTTGGTGTATGTGTACCTGTATCCTGCTACTCAGTCTATACCTCTCAGTTGGGAGTGGATGCCTCCACATCAACCTTAGCCTTATCTGCAACATCTCCTTCAGCATCCTTAGGAGTGATATCACCTTTATTTTCTTCTTCACCTTTGTCTTTTTTTTCTCCTCTTGTTTCCTTTGTTCTTCATCAGTTTCTTTATTCTTCTCATGAGATGTGTCTTTCATTTCCTCTACAACTGTATCTTTGGGTATTCTTGCATCCTTGTCGGGTGATTTCTCCTTCTTTGAGATAATATTGATAGCTTGTATTAATAGTGGTATTTGTCCCAGTGTATCTACTTGAGCAGTATTCGGTGTAGTTTCCTTTTCCTCGGTTTGGTTTGGGGTAACAGTGACATCTTCATCTTTCTTTACCTCATCTATAGGATCTTATCTGATAATTTCAATGATAGTATTATCGGGGAATGTTTCATTTACAGTGTCCATATCCTTGTTTGTTATTGTGTTCAATGCTTCTTCATTAACATCCTCACCATCAGTTATAAGAATGTGCTCTGGGCTCAATTTAGCCTGAGCTTCTTCATTGTGTGGCTTATTAATAAGAGGTAATTGTGGCTCAGGGCTTGTGTCCTTTTTAGGTACCTCAAGTATTTTTCTCCATTCATCCTCACTTTTTTTGTCGAGCTAAATTAGATGTCCCTGTAGCACTTTGTAGGCTCTTAATTTTGGTGAGAACCTTTTTGAATGTTGCTTCATCATTTCTTCAATCTCTTCCATCTTAGATTCTGGTGGCATAACAGAAACTAGGGCTCTTTCCCTAATTTTTTTCTCTTCCTTTAGTGCATATATCCACCTTGCTAAAATTTTGTCTAGAAGTTCTTTAGGAATTTTACCTTCAAACTGTATTGGTACATATTTGAATACGCACATTGTTGTAATGATTGCCTCCTCTAAATTATTCTAATCCTCGAGATCCAGTGTTAGCCATTTCCTAATCTTAGGATCTATTATTGAACCTGACTTGATGGTACCTGCACATACCTCATCAATTGTGGTAGGGAACTTATTCTTAACTGGTTGTTCATATTTTTCGATGTCCTATATGTCTTCCTTATTTTTGATGAACCTTTTTCTCCTCTTAGGTTATGATGTTTTCCCTGTTTGAGGTTTCCTTTTGTAATTCCTCACCTATCCTTTCTTTACTGGTGATGCACTTGTGTCTTTATTTGTCTAACTTCTAGTCCTTGATGCAGTAGCGGTCCTTGGTTTCTTTGCTGGTGGTGGTGGTGCATCAGAATCTGTAGATTTGGAGTCACTCAATTTTTCTTCTTCACCAACAGGTGATTGTCCCTTGGTGTCATCCTTTTGTTTAGACTCTTCATCATTCACCAACAACTTTCTCTTTAGTGTCTTTACCATTTTCTCTTTATTTATATCAATTTTCTTCACAACTAAGCCTATTTTTATTCTCTCCTTGGCTTCTTCATAGGTTCCAAACCTAGGTTGTGACTTATCCACTAGTTCATTTATCAATGCTTCAATAGCATTGGTGGCTTGATCTATGTTGACTTCATAGTCAAGTGGTGCTAACCATGTTGTCCTTGGTACAACTAGTTTGATAAAGGTGTTGTCAGTGTCCAGAATAAAACAAATGTTAGTCTTATAATTTTCTACCATTTGTTCTGGTATCCTCATTCTTTTCTGCATTCATTCCTTAAATCTAGTGAAGTATTCATCCATAAGTGATACAAAGTTGTCACCTAGTAGCTTGATGAATTCACCGATTTGTATGGTCACTGGTCGGGTGGTATCCCAGTTGACATGTCCTATAGATGGAAAGAAGTTCTGGAATTAGAAAAATGTAAACATTAAAAGTGATCTGAACTTACATGAATTGGACTTTGTAGACCTGATTGTCCCCATGTTTTCATCTAACTGCTTCAGTACAAGCTCAGATAGATCCAATTGTAGACCTTTCTTTACAATCTTATAAGTAGTGTTGACTGCTTCACATGCTATGTTGTTTAACCTTTTGGATTCGTATATCTTATAACCTAGTACACATGCACCAAACTTGAGTTCTGGATCAGTGATGGTGTTAACCTTCAATCCTCTATTATCCCATACTGCACCTATCATCTTCTCTATCTTATTATGAGAAGGGTGTTTGAGATCCTTGGCCTTGTCGATTATAAGATAATCGTTAATAGCGTGTATCACATCTCTGGTGATCAGTTTTGGCTCATCTAGCCACATTTTTTGGTCGTGCACTCTACTCAGCACTACCCAAATCCACTCAGTTTTAAACTCCCTTAGGAACATTAGGGCACATGTCATCCCTTTGACCTTGATGTGTTTGTGTTCCTCCTTAATGGTTTTTCCTATACAAAGCTTCTTGTAAGCTTGATCAACCTCAAGATCTCCTATCTTGGTGATCTTGCAATGTATGTACGAACAAACATCTTCAATTAATAAAACCCTAGGTGGAATACCAAAGAATGCACCAGTGTCATCAAGTTGCGGGGAAACCTCTGGAAAAATTTAATATTTAGGTTCTTCACAAGTAGATTTCTTGATCAGACTAACCTTCTTGATCTTGGTTGCACGGGAAGTGGTTGCCATGATTTCATGAATTTTGGGATTATCCCGTAAAATAAAACAGTGAGCTCAGTGATCTTTGTTACTTAATTTAACATTATGTAGCTATTGTTTTTTGTAATCTAAATGTCATGAATCTGCTTGGAGTGCTCTGCAATCTGATCACTTTGTTTTCACTTTGCTCTACTCTGTTTCTTAATCACTTTGTGAATAATGAGCTCATCCATCACCCTATTTATAGATGATGCCCTAAGTGGAGAAATTAATTCTCTACCCACTTGTTGGGTGTCAAAGATGGAGCTCCTTGGGTTACACACAAACTTTTGGCTTGGTGTAAGTGATAACTTACTTGACCTTTCACAAGTTTACCGACGGTGCTCAAGAAGTGGCAAAGTCTTTAATGCATTTTACATGATTACCAATGAGTCTTGGGTTACATTGATTAACTTGGTTTTTATATGTACACTGATGATTCTTGGTATGATTTGACAACTTAGCTTTTGTATGTTAATCGATGCTTTTCAGTATGCATTGACCGATGAGATTGTATTCACAGAATCATAACAAGTAATACCATAGTGCATCTTTAATCATGTTGATTTGTCATTTTAACTATGTATAATAGAACTAATATAAATTGTAACTTAGTATAGTGCAATTTCATACTTACTTGTTCATCTTAGGTGGGGGTGGTGATGTCACTAGATCCATTGGATAAGGTGTCACCAATTGTGTTGCTTGGTCCAACATCATCACTGTTTGTAGCTTTCCTCCACATTTTGTTTCTCATCTTCCTAATGTCTTCAATGGTGTTTCCATTGGCAAAGTTGCTTGTCTTTGTCACTTGGTCTCTATAGTCCTTACTTAGATGACCAACTTTATGAAAGTGTAGACATGCCATTTCGAGGTTATTCTAGATCCTAGACTTTCTCATCCATTTTCTCATGCACTTTGCAGCTATGTGTCTGAATCTTCCACATGTTGTGCATTTTTCCCATGTATTTTAATCCCAAACATATGAGTTACTGACTCTTTTCGGTTAATAAACAGTTTCATTTTCTTTAGGCTTTCATGCTTTCCTTTTCTTCTTCCTGCATTCAAGAGATGTGTGCCTATGCATTTTTCAAGTACGATAATATTTTTCCATGTAGGTTTCCTCCTTTGGTTGATTCACCTTAGATTTACATTCATATTCTTTATGTCCTTTCTTGTTACACTTATAACAATTTCCTATGAATGAATATGTAGATTTAGGAATACCTTTTATTTTTCTCCTACAAACATTTAATGTGTGGCTTAGTTTTCCACAGTGATTGCATGACTTCTTTCTTGGTCTTGGATTTGTGTATACATTCTTTGGATCAGCTTGGTATGGTGATTCTCCATTCTCAATATACCCTAATCCGGTATTGTTTTTTACTCTTCTTTGTCCATCCAAAAAATCATCCATCCTTTAGGTGCTTTCTTTAGCTCTCTTGATCATGTCATTGTGATGTTGCTGAATTCTTACTTCTTCAGTCTTTCATTTTATTCTCTTATCTCACCAATAGCTTCCATCTTTCCATTAAGTTCTATGTTCATTCGCTTTGCCTCCTGACTCAGAAGAATAATTTGATTGGTGATCTCATGATGATGTTTTGTAAGTCTCTGTATTTCTGACTCTTTCTCTTGTAGATTTTTAGTAATCTTCCTCCTATCATCAATTTCTAGTGTTCTCTCTTGCTCATCTTGTCTATAATTATTCATAACCTCGATCATTCTTACCATATGTGTCTCTTGACTGATTTGCAGTGATTTTACTTGTCTAGCCAAATGTTGATTGATTTCATTTAGGTTTGTAATGCTTCCTTCATATGTATCTAATGTGTTGTTTGATGTAGATCCTGAAGACTCAAATAAATCAAGTATCTCTTCTTCATGATAGTTTGTTTCATTACAGCGAGATGTCATAATCTTTCTTTCATCCAGTAGACATCTCATCTTGATTCTAGCTTCTTTATATTTCTCATAGAAGATCTGTATCTCTAACTTCTAATTCTCAATACTTTTGTCTAGCTTGTACCTTTCCATTGTATGATATTTTCTCTTAAGTCTTTACTTTTCCAAATAAGAGATCTAGCTCTGATACCAATTGTTGGAAATAATGGAATGGTGTGTACTAAGAGGGGAGGGGTAAATCAGTACCCTCAATACTTTTATCACTTAACCTTAATCTTTTTGTAATCAATACATTATATTACCAACCATTTGTGATATTCTATCTTTGTGTATGTTATATCAATTTATAATTCAGTTAACATGTAAATATTCATAGAAATATTTATGAAATGTATAGACACATGACACAAGATTTGGTAACACAGAAAACCCCTATTAGAAGGTAAAAACTACAGTGGGGATGAAACCCAAAAATATTCACTATCTGCAGAATGGAAGGGGCTGGTTAAGGCTTATAATTTTGATCACTTCTGATGATCTACCCTGTTGGGAGTATTATGTAGAGACTGGTTAAGGTATACTCTGTTAAGAGCTTTAGCAACACTTGCACTCGGTTAAGATATTTACAAAGTATTGTTAAATCCACTTTTCTCAAGGATTTCTTCTATTTTCTATACTTGTTAGAATGTAGTCAAAAATATTTAGTAACCTGAGTATATGCAATCTACAATTGTTGATTACAAATCTAATAAATATTACATGTATATTTATCACCTATAGTGATAGATCAATACCTCTATTCTACTTGGTAGCCTTGGTTCTTGTTCTTGATAACTGATTTCATCCTTAGTTGTTCTTCTACATAAAACTCTTAGTCTGATCCATAGATGTGCTCCTCGGCTACAATCATCATCACACACATGTGTTTTGATAGATTTAATATCTATTTATATCATGAGTTTGACCTAGAATCACTTTAACATCTTACAATGATAACTCTATGATCAAAGGTTTACAATTTGACCTTAATCTCCTAGTTTGCATGTTTTCAATCAGTTAGACTGATTAAAATAATTAAAAATTACATTGCTTGTCCCTCAAGAAATGGATTTAAAGCTAATAGAAAATCTAAATATAAAACACAAGTGTTTTATCTGACATGGAAGTCAGATCCACATTTCTCATAATTCTAACTGTCTCTCGGTAGATTAGTGCTTGGGATGCTCTGTAGTTTGTCGGTTTCCTCTGGTATCTGTTCTGTCAGGTTGCACTATACTCTGCTTTTCAGGTTCCTCTGTTGGGTTTTCTCTGTAACATTTTTGGGTTGCATTGTGTCTTTGGGTTCCCTTGAACTTGTCTATCGGGTTGCACTAACCTTGTCTTTTGATGTTGGTGTTACCGAAGGTTTCAAAACTATTTTTCCTTTCATACCAATGGAAAAAATATGTCTTCACTAATCATGTCTATATAAAGAGACAAGGAATTCATTATCGAAGAGAGGAATGCTGAATATATTTTGTGTGAAGATAGAATTCTTCACAATCTGATCATATAGGTTGAAGAATAGAGCCAAGGAATTCTACAGACACCGAGCAACAAAGGACAGAGCTTTCATCGAGCAGAAGGAAGAAACAAAGCAAAGAAACTGAAGTATATATTGATCAGAGAGGTATTATATAACTAACAATAGATGCAAATATTTGTAAATCAAATTTGTATTTTGAATAGATCATTTACTGTATCAGTTTAACCATTGATTCAAAAAATCTCTGAACCGAGTGGGATTTAACAGTCCTTATTGTATTGAGATACTCAAGAGTATCAAAAGGTTTTCTTGTTGATAGCATAGTGAGCTCTAGGTCAAAAGACAAACTGTTGGTTTTAAATCCTCTAACAAGGTCACACTTAACAGTGTGTATTGTAACTTTTAACAGTGTTATCTCTTCACCAAGCTCACTTCAGAAGAGTGAAATTATTTTGGGTTATCGGTCCCAAGTGGTTTTTCCCATATTGGGTTTCCACGTTAAAATCTATGTGTTAAATGTGTATGTGTTTCATTGCATTGATGGTTTTTTTTACACATTATTGAAACTGGATTGGTCAGTTAACTCTAATTTTATTTGTTGCTACTCACTAAAGTCTAGAAAACATAAACAATATATCTTACTAAGCAGCTTATATTTGTTAAAGTTATTTATGACATACATCTTGATAAAATTAGGAATGTAAGATAACCAAGGGTATTATATTTGAGAGATAAGTTTATGGTTGGATCTTTTGGAATTATATTTAAGGCCACTGATTCACCCCCCCCCCCCCTTAGTTATTCTAACATTANTTTAAGGCCACTGATTCCCCCCCCCCCCCCCTTAGTTATTCTAACATTACTCATATACAAATACAAACATAGATTAAAAAACTCAAGGGTTCCATGACGTATAATTACATAAGAGTAAAAGTCAACTAAATAACCATAACAAAAGATTTCATATTAATAGATGTAACAAATACAACTTACAAATGATACTTACAATTTTTATGGAAACCATGAGACCTAAATAAACTCGCATCCTCTGCACATGTCACAGGGTATGTAGTAATCACTCTAACAATATAATACAATATCTAGATTATGTAACACATGCAATATGCTAATACAAGATTACAATATAATGAATGATAAGAACAAAACAACCAATGAAGAATCATAAAGAGCTCAACTACAGAAGTATCATCTAGCACTAGAACAAGGATGTCAAATCTCAAATGGTAAAGAATCACTACCACCCATCCGTGTGGAGCTATAAAAGTCCACCCCACCGTGCTAAGGAGATAACAACCAAACCCCACTCGGATAACCAAAACTAAAGAAGTAAATGACCACTAAGTAAGGAGATGTTGATAGATCTCTAACTCCAGGTGTAGTACACATAATGCAAGGTAAGACTTTCTAATCTAGAGGCAACCGACACATGTAGGAAATCTAGGCTATGTATAGGAAGATGTCATCATGTACGTCTAACCCTTAAGTTTCCTCCTGGTAGTCCCACTAGACCCCGACACTCAAGTGACCATACATGGTATCAATAACCTCTCAAATAGACAAAGTCACTAACTATGCCAGACACACACCCCTCAAGGAGGAAAGCATCATCTCATCCTCCATCTTAGCCTATAATAGCACTCAAGCATGGGTGAGGAAACACATCTTATTAATTCATTTTAAGACCTCTCAATTAATGATTATGTTATCACTTATTAAGATTACTTACAATAAGTGATCCTAGTAGCCACTTGTGGGCCCCGACACTTATTGCAAGCCACCCCTACTACACAACTAGGTAACTTACCCTAGGCTCACAAATCCTACATAGATCTAGCATAGGTTAAAATAAAGATATACCCAATCCAATTCCCCACACAATAACAAGAACGGTCACATAGATATACACTCTCACAAAATTTGTAACAACATGAGCTTATATGGACAGTTTAGGGTAATAAATCAATACACTCACATCACATCATAAAACAGAAATAAGATTCATCCCAGCCCCTGTATCCTTCCTAGGCCACTCTAATTCCCAGATTAACATCTCATAGCAAATAGATCACTCAAGGAAGGAACATCATTTACATCATGCAGAAATAAAAGTTACCAATATGCATTTAATCTAACAATGATATAAACAATTTCTAATTGTAGAACACTAATCGTCAAAAGACTATAGTTCAATAGTTTACTAAACCAAATTAATTGATTCCCCTTTTCATCCCTAATAGTTTAAAACTGGTAACAATTACCCCTTTAAAGATTAGCACACATAAATTTTATCAATTAAAACTATCTAAGAAATGAAAAAAAAATGATAATTAAACCTATTATAAAAGTACACATATATATCTACTTATTCCAATTTACAAGTTATTAATTAATTTAACAACTTAATTAATATTTAGATTACACTAGATTAAAAATTTATTAATAAAATTAAATAAATTAAATAACACATCAAATAATCTTAATTTAAATTATTATTAATAAACTATTTAACATATTAAATAAACTAAATTTAATTTAAATTTAACATATAATAAAAAAAAGTTTTTTTTTAAACTTTAAAAAGTTTCTTTGGGTAAGGCGGGCCCCATGCCCCCCTGTGCTCGGCTACCCAAGGCAGCCTGTGTTGCCTTACGGCAACCCAACTGTCATTGGTGGTCATGCTGCCTTACGGCAGTGTGGCCCCAAATGGGCAGCATGGCTACCCCCGCGGTCGGCCAGCCTTTGTTGTCGGTGTGGTACACCAATAAATTATTTTTATTTTTATTTTTATTTTTTTATAAATTTTCTTTAATATATTTCTTTTAATCACGTTTTCATTTTTGTTTTTTTGTTTTTTAATTTTTTTTTCTATGCATTTTTGGAAAACGTCAAAAAGCATAAACAATGTTTTTGTTCCATTCTTTTTGTCTTTTCTCTTCTTTTTTTACTTGTGTATTTTTTTTTCTTTTGATTGTGTTTTTCCAGCAAGCTATTTTTTTTTTCTTTTTTGAAATATCTAGTTTTTCCAAACAATAGGAGATTCTAAATAATTTAATTTTGGAACATAGTCTCTCTATAGTCTAGTTTTTTCTATTTTTCTAACATGTAGATTTTTTTTATAGGGAGATTTAAATAAAATTATGACAGCATAACCCTACTATGGGTAAAATCTATTTTTCTCCAAAATATAATCCATGGGTTTTCGAAATACCCAAATCATCAAAAACATCAAATAACTCATAATTCATGGAAATACAATTTATCAAACACAAAGAAGCAATTTTTAATTAACCACAGAAATTTGCAAAGGGTTTCAAACCCTGCCTTAAATCCAATATCATATCTGATCACAAAGCCCTCGAAAGAAGAAGATTCCCGTAAACTTCCAAGTCTAAATCCAACAACAGATCCAGAGCAACGAAGGCTTGAGAACGATGATCCCAGAAATTCTCCAAAGCTTCTCAAAACAACAATATCACAAAAATGCCCAAATCATAAAAATTCTTCCAAATCCTTCAACCTTTTCCAAAACCTGTAATCCTCCCAAATGAAAAGAAAATCTCCCATGAAGATAATCAAGTTTCCCCCCTTCATGCAATCCCAGAAAACAAACACTCCACTCAACTCAGTTAACTCAACGTCCATAATTGAAAGAAAATCCTAATTAATTAAATAAAAATATCTTTTATTGTGCAACTCACACTTTGACTTTTAAAAGCAACTTGCATTTGAATTCAAATTTCAATTTTAATAATTACAATGCATAAATAATCAAATAAATATTACATTAAATAAATTAAATATTCAAAGCACAAGTTTATCCATGTAATTAAATATTTAATTAATTAATAAAGCATAAAAGCTCAAATAACTCTGAATTTAAATTAAATATTTAATTAAATCTAAATATTCAAATATTTGAACTTTAATTGATTCTCTTAATTAAACATAGGTATTTAATTAATTATAAATAATTAAATACCCTATATTTAATATTAAATTCCAACAATAATCAATTCAATAAATAACATAGTAAATCAACAAATAGCAATACACACAACTGAGACCAACCGAAGTAAAATCCAAACACACACAAGGAAGGGATCCATGAATTCACGTCAACTAGACAAATTTGTGTAGGGTAGAAAGACTAATTCTCGTCCAATCTTAGGACAAATAGGCTTAGGGTAGGGTTTTGAGACTGCTTGTTAACTCCCCTCTTTACCATTGAGACGAATATATGGGCACGCTCACTACTGCCAATTCAGGGAAGATGATTCCCTGTACATGCAACCTGACATCACAAGAAAAAGCATGTATATCCAATATAAATATAGAAAACAATGATAGGGATCGGTCGATCGTGTAGATCTCGCAATGCAAGTAACTACATCTCTGTCCTCTACCACATCAAACACGCCAATAAGAAACTAACACATATGATATCCATACACATGCAAGTATGGGGTAAGTAACGATCATAGTTCTAATGTCAACATATAATAACATCATGAAAATATCATCATCATCTATTTAATCAAGACATGATATACATATAAACATCATGATCCAAAATCACCATCCACTGAAATAATAAATGCTCACATGAAATGCGGCCTAAAAGAATTTGGCAATCAACTGAAATAATAGCCTAAAAGAGTTTGGCATCATAAACTGAAAGCAAACTATGGGTGGGTATCACATCCACCCCCTTAAGATTAGGCTTACTACTGGAAGCTTGTGAATAAATAGGGATATTAATCCCATATTCTCATTGTTTCCTCCCATGTTGCTAAAAACTCATCATTTGGGTCCCATTGGACCCTTACCTAATTGATGGTGCGACCCCTGAGGGTCAAATCCCACTACCAAATAATATGAATGGGCTCCAAAGCCAGTTTCCTGTCCTCTACCTGTAAAGCATTCAAATCAAGAACATGCACAATATTTGGAATATAGCGTCTAAGAACATAAACATTGAAAACATCATGAACGTGAGATAGGCTGGGTGACAAAGAAAGATGGTATGCAACTGGTCCTATCCTCTCTAGGATCTCAAACAACCCAACAAAACAAGGTTCCAACTTTGAACCCTTTCCGTAATGGATTGGGCTCTTTTGTGGGCACACCCTCAGGAAAACTCTATCCCCAACCGCAAACTATCTATCCACCCTATGAGCATGTACATACTTCTTTTTCCTATCCTGTGCAGTGACCAGATGCTCACAAATATGCTCTACCTGCTACTCTATATCTTGAAGCATCTTTAGACCAAGGAGAATACGGTCCTCCAATCTATCCCAACTCAAGGGTGTACAACAAGGATGGCCATACAAAGCATGGAAAGGTGACATGTTAATGGAGATATGATAACCATTGTTATATGCAAACTCGACTAGATAAAAATAGTCCTCCCAATGAATCTATCTATCCATGACATACATCCTCGGCATATCCTCTAGCATCTAATTAACCCGCTCTATCTATCCATCGATCTCAGGATGGTACGCCAAATTGAAATTCAATTGGGCACCAAGATCATGCTATAATGAGGTCCAAAATGCAGAAGTGAACATAGGATCCCAGTCTGAGATAATCCTGTGAGGAATACCATGTAGTCTCACAATATCCTGCATGAAGACTCTAGCTACTGAAGTCGCTGTATAGGATGATCTCATAGGGGAGAAATGTGCCACCTTAGTCAATCGATCAACAGTGACTATGATAGCATCATGTCTATGAGGATTCAAAGGAAAAACAACTATGAAATCTATCGATATGATATTCCACTTCCAAGATGGAATGAGATTTGGTTGTAAAATCCCTGCTGGATGCTGATGCTTTGCCTTAACCCTCTAAAATTCTAGGCACCTAGCCACAAAATCAGAAATGTCACGCTTTATTCTAGACCAATGGTAGAGTTGTTGAAGGTCTGTGTGCATCTTCTTAACACCAGGATGTGCCGAATAAGGTGCACAATGAGCCTCAGATAAGACTAATGTACATAGATCATCTGATGGTGGTACATAAATCTAGCTCATGTAACAAAAAAGACCATCCAAATCCATAACAAAACTTGAAAATCTACCCTCCAAAGGTCTCCCCGGCTCAATCTCTGACTTCACCTCCTGATACAAAGTATCTCTAGGAAGCACTTAGAGAATCCTACTCTTCAAATACACACTAAGACTCAATGCTAAAATAGCCTGTCTCTTACAAATCAAAGCATCAGATACCACATTCTCCTTACCCTAAATATACTTGATCTCAAAGTCATACTCACAAAGAAACTCCATCTGCCTTCTCTGTCTAGCATTCAGATTAGGTTGGGTAAAGATATACTGTAGACTGTGATAATCACTGTGAAGCTCAAACCGATGTCCTAACAAGAAATGTCTCCATTGGACCAATTCATGAACCACTGTGGCTAACTCAAGATCATGTGTAGGGTAGTTCAACTCGTCATCCTTGATTTTGTGATGCAGGAGCATCTTGGGTCCCTGGCAATTCTACTCAACCAAAAATATGTTTACTACATTTCTTAGTTTGTTCTTTGTTTCTTGGCTTCTGTTGCTCGGCATGCTTGCAGAGTTGCTCGTTCATGTTTTTTGATGTTACTAGGCTCTTATTTGGCCGAGTGCTCTATTGTTTAGTCATGCCCTTGTTGATTTGGTTTATTCTGGGAGTTAGAGTTGTGGCCGACTTCTTCATTTAATATTCATGGCTGGATTTATTTGGGGTCTATCTTGGGATCTGTGTGGACCTAAATCTGGGTCTCTCCTTTGGGTTTTGAGTGCTGACTTCCTTGTTGGCCTCTTGTATATATTCTTTTGTATGTTCTTAGTTTGGTAGCAAGTCTTAGAGAAAGAATGCAAATGTTAAGATACTGAAGATCTGAGATCTCTATTGTAAGAAGATTGAATTGTAATACATTTCTTTGTATATGACTGTAACCAAGAAGGCCTTACAACCTGGCATGTATTAAGTTTGATGATTTGATAAATAAATATCTCTGCATTTCTCTTCTCCTACTGTGTGTTGTGTTAATTCCACATTATATCTGCAAGCTAGATGGTTTTGGGTGTGCCCTAGGCCACGTCTCCAACCTCCTTGCGTCAGGTGGTATCAGAGCGAGTTGAGATCCATGGCTCCTTCTTGTAAACTCTAAATATATTTTTTATAGGGTGGAAGGTTGTGATCTGACCTACAATTGTAGAGAGTTTCAAGATGGTTCATGGGAGAGGAAATGTTGATCAAGGTTTGGTTGATATGCTTAGACAGATGGATGCAAGATTGGAACCTGTTGAGACAGCCCAGTGCAGAGGAAGACATCTTGAAGATGTTCGTGATGATGAATTTGAAGAGGTTCAAGGTAAAGTTGCACCTACACCTATGATGGATCAAGAAGAGGAAAGATTCCTGAGAGATTTGACAAGTTTGAAATCCACACCTCAGTTTAATCCTCCTGAGTATAGTGGAAAGTTAGATTCTGATGAATTGATTGACTGGATCACTGAGATGGAAAAATATTTTGAATATGAGAATGTTG
>MU224465.1:1543398-1569142 GCA_018584345.1 Thuja plicata
AATATTTTGAATATGAGAATGTTGCAGAAGATAAGAAGGTGAAGATTGCAAGCACAAAATTGAAAGGTCATGCATCCTTATGGTGGGAACACCTGCAATTGGACAAAAAGAAGAAAGGTAAAGACAAGATCAAGGTATGGGATAAGATGGTTAACAAATTGAAAGGCAAATTTCTACCTTGTGATTATCAGATTAACCTAATTTGGTGAATGCAAAGTTTGAAGCAGAAGGACAAATCAGTCAAAGACTATACTAAGGAATTCTACAGATTAGACATCAGATCTAGACATGTTGAAGATGAAGTGGAAAGAGTTGCAAGATACCTAAATGGCTTGAGAAGTTCCATACAAGATGAAATCAGTTTGATCAAAATGGAAGGTATTGAAGAGGCATATCAATTTTCCCTAAGGGCTGAAGAAAATTTGAAAAGAAGATATGAATAGACAAAGAGGCAGAGGTGGTAGATTCCCTAGAGGAAGAGGTAGAGCTCATGGTGAAAATAGTAGATCTGAACCAAACAAGTCAAATACAAACACTATTCAAGACAAATGAAAGACTAAACGGAAAGGTGGAAATTCATACCGAGGAAGAGGCAATTATTCCAGAGGTGGATATAGCAGAAGAGGGTTCCAAGTAACTTTCTACAATTGTGGTGAAGAAGGACATAAATCCTTTGAGTGTACACATGCAAGCAAGAAAGGTGGTAGAAGTAGCATAAATGCATTAATCCAAGAGGAGACATCCAATGAACCTAAAAATAACTTCTTGATCAGAAGGATACTATGGAGTGAGAAAGATAAGCAAGATCCTATCAGGAAAATTTTGTTCAAAACCAGATGTAGAGTTGCTGATAAGGTTTGGAAAGTCATTGTTGATAGTGGAAGCTCAGAGAATCTGGCATCTAAGGAAATGCTTGCAAATTTTCAGTTGGAGAGGATGAAACATCCAAAACCCTACCAGATCTCATGGATCAAAGATGATCATACATTAATGGTGAGTGAACAATGTTTTGTAAATCTGAAAATTCGAAAATACTATGATAAGGTGTTGTGTAATATCATGCCTATGGATTGTTGTCATATTTTTTTGGGAAGACCTTGGAAGTATGATAGACATGCTATACATGATGGAAGGTTGAATAGATATTCTATTTGGGTTGATGGAAAGAAGCAAATTTTGTTTCCTTTGATTGAAGAATCAGTTGATGAGTTGTGTACATCTGTAAAAGTTTTTCTGATGGAAGGTAGACAGTTTGTTAAAGATCTGAAAAGAAATGATATATGTTATGCTTTGATTCCTAACAAACCAAGTAAGAATGCAGAAGATGAAATACCTACAGAAGTTGAGAAGTTGTTGACTGAATACAAAGAAATCATTTCACATAATGTGCCTGATGGTTTTCCACCAATCAGAGATATCAATCACTGTGTGGATTTGATTCCTACAACTAGTTTACCAAATAAAGCACCACATAGGTTAACACCTACCGAGAATGAAGAGCTTAATCGACAAGTTCATGAGTTGTTGAACAAATGCTTAATCAGAGAAATTTTGAGTCCATGTGCAGTACCAGCTATGTTGGCACCTAAAAAGAATGAAGAATGGAGAATGTGCACTGATACAAGAGAAATAAACAAGATCACAGTGAAGTATAGGTTTCCTATACCAAGAATGGATGACATAATGGATTTTTTGAGTGGAGAAAAGTATTTTACCGAAATTGATTTGAAAAGTGGATATCATCATATCATAATCAGAGAAGGTGATGAATGGAAGACTGCTTTCAAGACAAAGGAAGGTTTCTATGAGTGGTTGGTTATGCCTTTTGGTTTAACTAATGCACCAAGTACATTTATGAGGTTGATGAATGAAGTTTTGAAGAAATTATTGAATAAGTGTGTGATTCTATATTTGGATGACATTCTGATATTCAGTAAGAACATTTGATGCATATAAAACAAGTATTGCAGAGATTGAAAGAGGAAAATTTGCTGATAAATCTGAAGAAGTGTTCCTTCACGAAAGAAGAGCTTGTGTATTTGGGTTTTGTAATTTTAGCTGATGGTTTGAAGATGGATCCAAAAAATGTTGAAGCTATACTGAGTTGGCCTACACCTGAGAATGTTACAGAGGTGAGATCTTTCATGGATTGGCATGTTTTTACAGGAAGTTTATCAGAAATTTTAGTTCTATTTGCAATGCTATGACTGAGACAATGAGAGGAGACAAAAGAAAGTTCAAATGGACACATGGAGCTGATAAAATTTTTTAAGCTTTAAATTTGAAGGTTGTTGAATTACCTATGCTACCCTTACCTGATTTCAATAAGGTATTTCAAGTTGAATGTGATGCAAGTGGAAGTGAAAATGGAGCTATATTGACTCAAGAAGGTAAACCTGTTGCTTTCTTTAGTGAAAATTTGAATGATGCAAAGAGAAAATATTTTTTCTATGATCAATAATTCTATGCTATTGTGCAAGCTATGAAGAAATGGAGACATTAATTAATGCCAAATGAATTTGTATTGTATACTAATCATAAGGCTTTACAATATTTGGGTAGTCAGAATAAGTTGAATCAGAGACATATGAAATGGGTTGAATATTTGGAGAGCTTTACATTTGTGATTAAGCATAAGAGTGGAGTTTCTAAGAGAGTTGTTGATGCATTAAGTAGAAGAAGATCTTTTTTGACTGAAATGAGAATTGAAGTTCTTGGCTTTGATGACATGAAGAATTTGTATGAAAATGATCCTAATTTTTTAGAGTAGTGGAGAGTGTGCAAAGCACCTAATACAAATTAATCAAGTAAGTAGGAAGGATATTTAATTTAGGAAGATATGTTGTTCAAAGGAATTTAGTTGTGCATACCAAGAGGTTCAATGAGAACTAATTTGATTAAGGAGAAACATAGTAGTGGATTGGCTGGACACTTTGGCATTGATAAAACATTGAGTCTATTGAAGGAGAGGTACTTTTGGCCTCAGTTGTATAAAGATGTTCAAAAAATTTTAAGAAGTTGTGGAGTTTGTCAATTTGCAAAGGGAGTAAGTTAGAATACTAGTTTGTATACACCTATTATTGTTCCTGAGAAACCTTGGAGTGATATCAGCATAGATTTTGTTCTTGGACTTCCAAGGATAGCAAGAGGTAATGATTCCATATTTGTTGTTGAGGATAGATTTTCTAAAATGACACATTTCATACCATGTAGGAAAACATCAGATGTAGTACACATAGCAGATCTTTTCTTCAAGGAGATTTTCAGATTGCATGGATTACCAAGGAGTATCATCTCTAACAAAGACAATAAGTTTGTAAGTTATTTTTGGAGAACACTTTGGAAGAAGCTGAATACTGAGTTGAAATTTAGTTCTACATTTCATCCACAGACTGATGGACAAACAGAGGTTGTAAATAGAAGTTTGGGTAACTTGTTGAGATGTTTAGTTGGAGACACACCAAGCAATTGGGATTTGATGTTGGCACAAGCAGAGTTTGCATACAACAGTTTAGTAAATAGAAGTACTGCAAAGACACCTTTTGAGATTGTTCATGGCACACAACCTAGAGGTATATCATATTTGAGAGACATTTTTGGTGAAGAGAAAAGAAGTGTTGAAGTAGAGGAATTTGTAGAATTTATGAAGACATTGCATGAGGATGTAAAACAAAAGCTGGAGAAAAGTAATCAGAAATAAAAATATGATGCAGACAGATCAAGAAGACATAAGACATTTGAAGTTGATGATGTTGTAATGGTTCATCTAAAGAAAGGAAGATTTCCTATTGGAACATATGGGAAACTGAAGATGAAGAAATTTGGTCCTTGTAAAATACTAAGAAGATTTGACAGTGGAAATACTTATGAAGTTGAATTACCTGATGACATGGACATATTACCTATATTCAATATTTTAGACTTGTATGAATATCATGAACCTGATGAAGAAGTAACAGTACCAAGTGATTATCCTAAGAAGCAGACAGAGGAAGTTGAGAAGATCTTGAAACAGAGAGTTGGCAGAAGTACAAAAGGAAAAGAATACATGGAATATCTGGTAAAGTGGAAAAATAGACTGATTGAGGACTCATCTTGGATTTCTCAATCTAAGTTGGATTCATTTTAGGTTGGACCTGATACATGATTTGGAGAATAATTTATTTTCAACCCCAGGTGTCTGATGCAGGAGCATCTTGGGTCCCTGGCAATCCTGCTCAACCAAAAATATGTTTACTGCATTTCTTAGTTTATTCATTGTTTCTTGGCTTATGTTGCTCAATATGTTTTCCAAGTTGCTTGATCATGTTTATTTTTGTTGCTCAGCTCTTCTTTGGTTGAGTGCTCTATTGCTCGGCCATGCCCTTGCCGAGTTGGTTTATTATGGGAGTTAGAGTTGTGGCTGACTTCTTCACTTAATTTTCATGGCTAGATTTATTTGGGATCTATCTTGGGATCTGTGTGGACCTAAATTTGGGTCTCTCCTTTAGTTTTTGAGCATCGACTTCCTTGTTGGTCTCTTGTATATATTCTTTTGTATGTTAGTTTGGTAGCAAGTCTTAGAGAAAGAATGAAAATGTTAAGATATTGAAGATCTGAGATCTTTGTTGTAAGAAGATTGAATTGTAATACATTTCTTTGTATATGGCTATAACCAGGAAGGCCTTATAGCCTAGCATGTATTAATTTTGATGATTTGATAAATAAATATCTCTACATTTCTCTTCTCCCACTGTGTGTTGTGTTAATTCCACTTTATATCTGCAAGCTGGATGGTTTTGGGTGTGCCCTAGGCCCCATCTCCAACCTCCTTATGTCATTTTGTGAGACTCATACACAATCACTCATCCCTCTTGCATAAGAACTGCTCCAATCCCCTCCAATGAAGCATCAACATAAACCATAAAGTCACCCACTGGATCAAGTACTACTAAGATAGGTGCACTAGTCAAACACCCCTTAAGGTTCTGAAAAGCATCCTCACACATCTCCATCCAAAGAAACTTTGTCCCTTTCCTATGAAGAGAAGTGATAGGATGTGAAACCCTAGAGAAGTTCTTATCAAACTTACAGTAATATCCAGCTAGACCCATGAAGCTACAGACCTTAGACACATTAGTGGGTGTTGGCCACTCCACAATTTCTTGTATCTTCAAGGATCTATTGAAATAACTTCACCATAAATCACATGACCTAGGTACTGTACCTCTAACTGAAATAAATCACACTTTGTCAAATTGGCATACAGTTGATTGTCTCTTAGGCACTGCAATACTTGTCAAAGATGCTCTTCATGCTCCTCTATGGATTTAGAATATATCAATATATCATCCAAGAAGACAAGAACAAAGTGATCACTTACAAAAAAAACCCATTCATCAAGCACATGAAAACTGATGGAGCATTCTTCAAACCAAATGGTACCATTGTGAACTCATAGTGCCCATAGTGAGTGCAGAATGCAATTTTGTGGATATCTGCATCCTGGATATGCAACTAGTGATACCCTAATTTGAGATCAATCTTTGAGAACACCTGGTTCCGTTAATTTGATCAAAAAGGTCATCAAACCTTGGCAAAGGATACCTATTCTTGACCATTGCCTTGTTCAATTGTCTATAGTCAATGCACAAGCATAAAGATCCATCCTTCTTCTTAACAAAGAGGACATGTGCTCCCCAAGGAGAAACACTAGGTTGAATTCTTCCCTTTGCCAACAATTCCTTCAACTAAAGTTTCAACTCACTCATCTCATGATTAGTCATTCAATAAGGAGCTCTAGAGATAGGATATGCTCCTATAACAAGATCAATACAAAAATCTATGTCATGCATTTGTGGCATACCTGGAATCTCACTTGGAAAGACATCTATAAACTCCTATAGAATAGGATGATCAAGTATCTTGTCTTCACTCTCTACCTCGTCTATCTCATTCATAGATACCGCAAACAATTGGCAACCCTTTCGCCTACATCACTTAAATTGCATAGTGGATATCATACGAAGAGATATCGGATGTGGAATTCCCACAATCTGAGAATCTTTGTCCACATCATCCTTGCAGTGGATAGTCTTTTGTCTACAATTGACATTAGCCCTATGATCTCCCAACCAATCCATTCCCAAGACTACCCCATATGATCCCAAAGGAATCACATGAAGATCAACTGAGGTAATGAATTTACCTAAATTCAGCTCGCACTTACAGACCAAAGAGTTTGTAGCTACTTTATCCCCAGAAGCTAAATCCACTTGCCATCCTATCTCTTGTTGTGCACCCACTAGCCCACATCGCTCTACTAGGAAAGGAGAAATGAAAGAATTTGTTGCTCCAAAATTAAATAAAATAGAGATATAAATACCTCAAATAACACCCAAAGTCTCTACCACCATGCCCTAGTGTTTTATCTAATGGTGATCCACTACAGCAAACTCTCTATGAGATCGTCACGTATCTCCCATTGTAGGCTCAGAAGGAGTTGGCCTTTGTCCTGAATACTGGGGTGCACACTAAGGGAAGTTAACTACAATATGGCCAAACTGTCCACATGTAAAGGATCCATTCCCTCTACTATTTCCTCTCCCAATGGAGGGTGCACTCGACTGTTGGAAACTACCTCTGTTGGCACTTTGTTGTGCACTCTATAAAGGATGACTGGATTGATTATGCCTAAAGCACTGACCATTATGGAAGCTCTTAGAATGAGAGACACCTCCCTGAGTAGGAGGAAGGGCCTTCTTCTACTGCTAGTTTTGATTATCTCTGAAGAAGCTAGGTGGCTTCTTGAAGTTTTCAGTGCCATGTGACTGGTTACCTCTGAACCCTAAACTTGATGCACCACCTGACTGAGAACCAAACTGACCACTATGACCCAAGGCCAAGTTTTCCTCCACAAGAGTGGCCTTAATGACCATAACTCTGAGGGTCATAGGCTCAGAGAGATTAACTCCCCCAATAATGTGAGCATCAAGCCCTCTAATAAAATATTGTATCATAAGGGTTGAATCCTGTCAAAAACCTGCATACTATTTGAGCTCAAAAAATTGACGCTTATACTCTTCAACTGACAAGGTCAACTGTCTTAGGTTGTGGAACTCATCCACTTGCTATTTCCTTCACTGATCTAAGAGGAAGCACTCTTGGAAGTGCTCAAGGAACAACTCTGAAGTAACTGTATCCATCTGGAGCCCTAACTTCTCCTCTTCAATTTTCAACCACACGGCTGCAAAATGAGAGAGTTCCATCACCACATACCTAGCTTTAGTATTACCACTAAAGGGGTGCATGGAAAAAATCCTCTCTAAGGAAATAAGCCATGTCTCTTCCTTAGATCTTGAGCTTTTCCCATCAAAGGGAGTAGGTCATCCTCTCATAAGATCCCTCACGTGGTTCGCTGCCACAACATTAGGATCAACTTTGATGGTCCTCCTTTGAGGACTCCTAGACCTCTCCCTCACCCTCTCCTCTCCCTATGAGTGGTGAGAGGCATCCTACTCTACTCTACCCTGCTCAGGACCAAGATTATTCAATGTCAATTGTAATGATTGTCTGGTGCTTGGATCCTCAGACTCATCCTGACGTTCCTCTCTCTACTAATCTCTATACTGACAATGATCACTCTCCTGTCTGACACTTGTGGAAGGGCTATGTTTCCCACCCCTCCCACAATTACTAGATTGGCCTCTACCATGGCCTCTAGCAGCTCTAGTCTCAGGCATGATTCCTAAAATATCTATAGATCCATACAACAACTCACAACATAGCTCGAAACAAAAACAAAGGATAAGAATAACCACAAAGAAATAATCTAAAAAGCAACAATGTTGTAAGTCTTTGTTTAGTTTCAAGTTCAAGCTATACAAAACCTAATGAGTGTACAATTCCCAGAGTTCCCAGTGTAGAAACCTAGCTCTAATACCAAATGTAACACCCCGCCAGGGAACCCAAGAGAGATTAACCTAGAACATGATACTAATTTTGATGAGCATTTTTTTTAAATGTTTACACAACAAAACATATATTAATGCGGAAGCAATTACCATTTACTCAAATATACAAATACAAACATAGTTTACAAAACTCAAGGGTTCCATGATGTAGAATTATGTAAGAGTGAAACTCAACTAAACAACCATAACAAAAGATTCCATATTAATATATGTAAAAAATACAACTTACAAACAATACTTACAATTCTCACAGAAACCATGAGACCTAAATAAAATCACATCTTCTGCACATGTCACAAGGTATGTAGTAATCACTCTAACAATATAATACAATATCTATATTAGGTATCACATGTGATACGCTAATACAAGATTACAATATAATGAATTATAAGAACAAACCCACCAATGAAGAATCATAAAGAGCTCAACTGTAGAAGTATCATCTAGCACTGGAACAAGGACATCAAATCTCAAATGGTAAAGAATCACTAACACCTGTCCGTGTGCAACTATAAAAGTTCACCCCACCGTGTTGACGAGATAACAACCAAACCCCATGCGGATAACCAAAACCAAAGAAGGAAATGACCGCTAAGCAAGGAGATCATGATATCTCTCTGACTCCAGGTGTACTACACATAATGCAAGGTAAGAATCACTAATCTAGAGGCAACTGAAATATGTAGTAAATCTAGGCTATGTATAGGAAGGTGTCATCATGTACGTCTAACCCTTAACTTCCATCCTGGTAGTCTCACTGGACCCCGACACTCAAGTGACCATACATGGTATCAATGACATCTCAAATAGACAACGTCACTAACTATGCCAGACACACACCCCTCAAAGCGGCAAGCATCATCTCATCCTCCATCTTAACCTATAATTGCTCTCAAGCATGGGTGAGGAAACACATCTTATTAATTCATTTTAAGACTCTCAATTAATCATTTTGTTATCACTTATTAAGATTACTTACAGTAAGTGATCCTGGCAGCCACTTATGGGCCCCAGCACTTATTGCAAGTCACCCCCTACTACACAACTAAGTAACCTACCCTAGGCTCACAGATCCTACATAGATCTAGCATAGGTTCAAATAAATATATACCCAATCCAATTCCCCACACAATAATAGGAATGATCACATAGATATACACTCTCAGAAAATTCATAACAACATGAACTTATATGGACAGTTTAGAGTAATAAATCAATACACTCACATCACATCATAAAATAGAAATAAGATTCATCTCAGCCCTTGTATTCTTCCTAGGCCACTCTAATTCCCAGATTAACATCTCAAAGTAAATAGATCACTCAAGGAAGGAACATCATTTACATCATGCAGAAATAAAAGTAACCAATATGCATTTAATCTAACAATGATATAAATAATTTCTAATTGTAGAACACTAATCGTCAAAAGGCTATAGTTCAATAGTTTACTAAACCAAATTAATTGATTCCCCTTTTCATCCCTAATAGTTTAAAATCGATAACAATTACCCCTTTAAAGATGAGCACGCATAAATTTTATCAATTAAAACTATCTAAGAAATGAAAAAATGATAATTAAACCTATGATAAAAGTACACATATATATACTTATTCCAATTTACAAGTTAATTAATTTAACAAATTAATTAAAATTTAAATTAGACCAGATTAAAAATTTATTAATAAAATTAAATAAATTAAATAACACATAAAATAATCTTAATTTAAATTATTATTAATAAAATTAATAAACTATTTAACATATTAAATAAACTAAATTTAATTCAAATTTAACATATAATAAAAAAAATGTTTCTTTTTTTAAACTTTAAAAAGTTTCTTTGGGGGAGGCGGGCCCCACCCCCTCCCCCATGCTCGGCTACCCAAGGTAGTCTGGTTGTTATTGGTGGTTGTGTTGCTTTACAACAGCACGACTACCCCCGCAGTCGGCCAGCATTTGCTGCCGATGTGGTACGCCATGTGGGGGTGGCTAGGGTCAAACCCACCGCCCCCCAATAAATTATTTTTTTTTATAAATTTTTTTTAATATATATTTTGTTTAATCACATTTTTCACTTTTTCATTTTTTTCCTTTTTAAAATTTTTTTTTTCAATGTGTTTTTGGAAAACGTGAAAAAGCACAAACAATGTTTTTCTTTCATTCTTTTATATTTTCTCTTTTTTTTTACTAGTGTATTATTTTTTCTTTTGACTGTATATTTCTAGCAAGCTATTTTTTTTCCTTTTTATAAATATCTAGTTTTTCCAAACAATAGGAGATTCTAAATAATTTATTTTGGAACATAGTCTCTCTATAATCCGATTTTTTTTATTTTTCTAACATGTAGATTTTTTTTATAGGGGATTTAAATAAAATTTTGACAGCATAACCTTACTATGGGTAAATGTTATCCAAAATTTCCTTATCATATAAATTCTGGCTACAGGTAGAGTAAAAGAGGCTCCCACAAGGGTAGATCCCAGCTTGTATGGTTTCTTGCCATGTTTTCCTCAGCTCTGCAACTATCTACGGGCCTTCGGTTTATCCTTGTTCATAGAAAAGATCCTAGGTATGAAAACCCTATGCAGATTTGATAAAAACCCTAGCTATCCCAAGCTTGTTCTAATTTGTCGTTACCTTTTCCAATGACTTAAGTTTCCTTTTGTCATGTGCTCTTTTCCCCACCCTTTGTCTCTAAGTCGCGTGATAAAATTGGCATATTCCATATCATCCGACGACCCCAAGAGTACCGCTAGTCTCCTTGTTGCAAAAGAAAATGAATATTCTTCAATGCTCATGAGAGTTCTCGCACATCGTCGATCGTGATCACTTATATTTCCCATCTTACAGTCATTGCTTAGTCTCATGAGAAATTCGTAACACCAGCAAAGATTACGAAACTTGGAGACTACTATTCTATTTTCTTTAGTCGCTTAATCTCCGTAAGGTGGTGGGGTCAGGAAAAAGTTCTCCCGACTTTACACCAGTTGTTGATTTAAGATCTAATCTTACGGTGGTCACGTATTCGCATGATGAAACTATAGTTAATAAAAGTGAAAGAAGACTATGAGACTATGCAGTCGCCAAGCCTCGGTAAGGAACCCAAGGTAAAAGGTGAGTCAGGTTAAAGATCACACAGTCGCTAAGTATCGTAATAAAATAGAATATTCTCTTAAGGATTGGAGATTTAGCATTGGCCACCTGATCTTGATCTAATCCAATGGTAGTTGCAAAGTCTCCAAAGGAACTCAGAGTTAAAGAGATGTTGTATCGACTCGGCGATATAAAGGATTTTGGGTAACCAGAGTTCAAGGGAAGTAAGCTTGGGTTAAAGACAAAGACAATCAGAATAAGATGGAGATCGACGGCTATGTTTTAAATGGAAAGGTCAAAGATTTATGAGTTATTGATAAGATCATCTCGTGCCACCTGTGATTGTTACTTATTCAAATATTTAAAATTCAAAAGATCTGATGCTCAGAGTCTATGGCAGTGGCGCAACATTTCAAATTACAGATAGAGAGATGGGTTAATCCGACTTCTCAGGCTGCATTAATGATGATGGGAAAGATATTCAAAGCTATATCAGATCGAACAAGATATTTCTTGTGGCATTAATGAGTAGAATTGACAGTATTAGGGTTTGAATTATTTATGCAAGATCTATTGAAACCCTAATTTTAAGAATCAGATTGTTTCCTTGAGCCTGTGTGCTAGGAGCAACATGTATATAAGTTAGTTTTAAAGCTTTTTTAGTGGAGATTTTTCCAGCTAGTGTAAGATTTTTGTGGCATTTTCTCTGCACCTAAATTTTCATGTGTTAGTTATGTCATTGAATTACAAATATTGCAAAGGCTTTTTGTGACATTGTTTTTGTCCCTAGGCCTTCTTGTTTGTACTTCTCTTACTGGAATATAATACAAAGATTGGTATTGGAATGAACTTGGAGTTCCTAAGCCGTCTTTCTTTCTGCAATATTGTGTACTATTGTGGATGATCTAGTTTAGATGAGTTTGTGGATATTCTTCAGTCTCCTGTCATTTTGTCTCATTCCTGTGCCTGATTGTAGAAATGGATGTTTGTTTGCAGGTCATAGTCTGTGTCTATTTATAGTGAAATGTTATCGTTTGTGAAATCATCTTTTTCCCTGAATAGCCTCTGTTTATCTCAGACCTCTCTATGAAACACTTATGAAAGCCTATATAGAAAGTCATGTTCTATTAGATTCAATTCCTCTTTCTAACATTGACTGTTGTATTTTAATTCAAAAAATTATCTTTGGTGTATCACCTAGTAGGATAGTTTTCTTATCAGTCATTTCCCTTTTAGCATCCCTTCTATCCCTTTTCCTATCTAGTTTACTTTCATGCATAAAGAGAAAATTAAGGTGATAATCCATGAGGAACCAGCCTAGAACTTGGAGGTCTCATTTCAGTTAGCAAAGGTCCCACAACCTGGAGATGATTCCCATGTTATACTAGATTATCAAGACTATGAGAGCTTGACTAGGGTGCAAAATTTAGTGTATAACAATTCTGACATGCCCAGTGGGACCACCAAAAGAATTTCATCTTGAAATCTATGCTATCTCTGATATACTTATTGCATAGTACAAACCTGGAAGAGGTTTCATTCTAAAAGTATATCTGGCGACTCCATTGGTGAAGAACAGAAGATCCAGTCCTGTTCAAAGTTTATGAGAAAAGTTGAGACAAGAATCTCAAAGCCTTCTGAGTTCTTGCAGTTGCCTCTAAAAAGAAGTTACCACAGATCATCTCAAAGAACACCCCCTACAAGGAGGGTACAGTCTACACCACCTACCTCAGAGGAGAGACCTTTGCCTTTTCACCATAGAAGAAGAGGAAGATCTATAACTAGAGAGCTACAAGAAGATTCAACTCCGTTCTTCAACACAGATACAACTCACACAGTTGTTGCTCAGCAAGTTACAGTTCCTGCAATGGCTAGGTAGTTTACTTTTGCACCCTTCAATCAAGGAAGTTCATTGAACTTTGCTCAACATCATGATGTGCCCTTGGTAGCACTCAAAATTCTACCTGATTTCATAGGTGAAGGACAAATAACATCTTTTGAACACATGAGAGATGTGACTACTATTTGTAGTATACATAATATCATAGAAGAAGATGTGGCTACCAAGCTATTATTAGCCTCTTTCAAAGGTAAGGCCTTAGAATGGTTTAGAACTCTAGATGTTGGTTCTATTAATTCATGGGATGGATTAGGGGTTTCATTAAGTAAATAATTTGAGGATAAATCAGATAATTTATCTTTGGTTGAGCAACTAACAACCATAAAGAGAGATCCTCAAGAACAAATGACAAACTTTAATAATAGATTCCTCAAGACATGTAATAGAATCCCAATCAGTAAGGCCATTAGCTGACCATGCTTTCCTATACTTGTTTAAAATTTTGAATGGTCAAATCTCTATCATGATCCAATCCTTGGGAGGTACTTCGTTACCTCAGTCTTTTGACATAGCTGTCAAGGCTGAAAACAATTTAATCTAGGCAGGAATGATAGCCAAAAGGCCACCCATGCCCATTTTTCCTAACCTCCAGCCCACTGCACCTCTACAAATACCTCCTTTTACCCCTATACCCACTGTGATAGCACTTGAGGCTACCACTAGCTATGAGAAATCAAAATAAGTCCCTTTTCAAGAGTTACTTGAATTAAGAAGCAATCAATAAGAGATGCAAAGTCATCAGCGAGAAATGACTAACCTGCTACAGACTCTAACCAAAAATTTTACCAACTTGGAGAAGCAAGACTAGGGTAGTAGATCATCCTTTTAGCCACAGAACCAAAATCCCAATCAACAATATCAAACTCAGGGACAATTTTATCAGCAGAATATGCCCCAATATCAAGGAGGTTATCAGGGACAAAGGCAAAATTTGAATCAAAGGTAGTCTCAGACTTACAACCCTTCCCCTCTTAACTCTACAAATCTAGTCAAGGATGTGGTCCCAATTCAAAAAAATCTTTCTATAGAGATGGAATGGTGTTATCCTTGCAATCAGTCCCATAAACAGACAACATGCTTAAATGGAAGGGTGCATCAAGCACTCAAGGTGAAGAATTCCTCAAATGCACAATCAAAGGCCTCTTCTAGTGGGTCAATGCCCCAACAGGATATACATGCCGAGTGGACTTCTCTTTTCAATTGGGAGGAACAAGATTTCAATGGAGTGAATAATGAGTCTCCAATTGTTGCCAACACTAGATCTAAAAGAAGAGCTCAAGACATGGAGAAAACAAGAGATGGGGCTAAAGCTTCTACATCTACAGAATCTTCACATTCATTTACTCCTATCATATTAAATAAGGCTCCCACCATTCCAATCAAAGAAGGCCAGGGTCCCAAGGAGATTGAGCCTATCATAGTAAAGATACACCATAGAGTGCACACAGCAGTACCCTTCAACATTGTGGACAACATGAAGAAGGTAAATGTCACTATGTCCATGTGGGACTCTTTAGCTATTCTAGGACAACCTGAGATATTGAAAAAAGCAATGACTGAGGAGCTAATTCCTCTATAACCTACAAAATAAGTTGATAAGCTAGTGTTGGTTAACACTGATCAAAAGGAAGAGACTTCAAGAAGCAACTCCAAGGCAAGTGTCATGCAATGTAGGAACTCGAAACCACCTCCCTTTTATGTATCCTTAATCATTGGAAAACATTTAGTACATAATTGCATGGTAGATAGTGGGGCTACTAGCTCTATCATGCCCAAAAAGGTTGTCGACCAATTAGGGCTTAAATATGAATGTTTCCAAAAGAAGGTGACCCAGCTTGATGGTTCCTCAGTAAATACCATAGGCGTAGTGAAAGATACAAGCCTAATTCTTCATGCAAGTCCCAATTTTTTTGTCCTCCTTGATATATATATCATAGACCTCCCTGCCCTATTTTCCATATGTTTATCAAGGGATTTTATAGCCAAGATAGGAGGCTATCTTTCTTCTGACTGGTCTCACATGCTTTTCCATACAAGATATGGAACCAAGGTTACTATCAAGTCTGAATCATTGGCGGTACATCATATAGAACCTTATGTGTCCAATGTACTCAATACAAGCTACCTTGCACTTGACAGTAAAGATTTCCCAATCATCAAAGAAGAAAAAACTAAGATAGAAGATATCACTGATATCTATCTAGATGATTTAGAATCAGAGAAAACTTTAGAGGCCCAAGCCAATGATATTTGGGATGTTGGTTTTGGGAACTATTTATTACAAGAACATCAATCCAAAGAGACAAACCTTCTTAAGGTAGACATTGAGCCAAAAGACCAGAGTAATCAAGTTTGAGAACTATACTTTGATGGTGCTAGAAGAAGACATGGTTCTGGTGGTGATGCTATGCTAGTCTCTCTGAGAGGTGAAAAATACTATGCAGCTTTTAGGTTCATTTTGTCTTGCACTGGTAATACTGGTGAATATGAGAGCCTAGTAAATGGATTGGAGTGGGCCAGAAAGAGAGGTGTCAAAGCCTTGAAGGTATACGGTGACAGTGAGCTGGTAGTCAACCAAGTAAGAGGGATAAGTGCAACAAAAAATGATAAAATGAGAGTATATAAGCATAGAGTTTTGGATGCTATAGAAGATTTCCATGCTTTCAATATTTTTTCCATCACTAGAAAATTAAATTAGAATGCAGACAGATTAGCTATTGTAGGATCCCAGTATGACATTCCTAATAGTGTTTCAAAAGAGAAGGATCAACAGCATATCAAAGTGATTGTCAGGCCCTCTACCCCTGACAATGATGTTAATTGGCAAGTGTTTGACAATGATGAGCAAATTATGTAGTTCTTATTTGAGGAAGATATTTTTTTAGAGCACAATAAAGATAGGTTGATGTAAAATTATGATGATCAGATAGTACAATTGAGGTCCAATAAGATGCATAAGGGGCTTGTCACCCTAGAATCTTTCTTCAACAGAGATGACCAAGAACAGAAGAGTAAATTTGATCCGGTAGTTTAGTGAGAACATTGCACGGATCTAGAATGGGAACTAGGTAAAGCCTTAAAGTTTGGGAAGGTAAACACTGATCTAGAGAAAGATGCCTACACTCAATTGTTCAAAGAGTTTAGTGATGTGTTTGTCTGGAAGTATGAATACCTCAAGGGTTTCAATCCTGCACTTGCCCAACATATAATTGAATTGAAGCCTAATGCCAAACCAGTAAGACAAAAGCAAAGGCCTGTCAACCCCAAGCTTGAACCACTTATGCACAAAGAAGTTCTAAAACTGATTGAAAGTGGAATTATTTACCCCATCAAGCATACTAGTTGGGTTTCCAACCTTGTTCCTATTAGGAAGAAGAATGGGGAACTCAGATTATGTGTTGAATTCAGAGACCTTAATAGGGCCTCCCTAAAGGACTGCCATCCACTGCCATCTATGGAAAAAATTCTGCAATGTGTCTCTGGATCTAAGATATTTTCATTACTATATGGCTTTTTAGGCTACAATCAGATCCTAGTTCATGAAGAAGATCAATATAAGACTGCATTTACAACCAAGTGGGGATCCATGGCTTATCAAAAAATGCCCTTTGGTTTGTCTAATGCAGGTGCTACTTTTCAAAAGGAAATGGATATGGCCTTTAAAAGCCTCATGTACAAGTTTGTACTGGTCTACTTACATGATATAACTTTCTATTCTAAGCATGCAGCAGATCATATCAAACATCTAAGGAAGATATTTGAAAGATGTAGAGAGTTTGGGATATCTCTTAATCCCAAGAAATGTGTGTTTGCAATTCATGAAGGGAAATTGTTGGGATATATAGTATCCAAGAAAGGAATTATAGTAGACACTGAGAGGATTGCAGCTATCTTAGAGCACCCACTCCCACATCAGAAGAAAATTATTCAATCTTTCATATGAAGGATTAAATTTGTCAGGCATTTCTTGCCTAATGTTGCATATTTATTAAAGCCTTTGACAACAATGTTGAAGAAGAATACATATTTCTATTGGAGCAAAGAAGGGAAATCCAGCTTCCAAGCTATCAAAGAGGCTCTGATAGAAGCTCTTTCCCTATTGAATCCTAATTTCAGTAAGGATTTTATCCTTTATGCTTTTGGAGGATCAGATGTTATTTCTACAATAATTACGCAAGAAAACTCTGAAGGATTGGAGCAACCTATTTCTTTCTTTAGAAAAGGTTTAGAAGAATATGAACAAAGGTATTCCTTTGTAGAAAAACATGTGCTTGATGTGGTAAAAATCCTAAAGAAGCTCAGACATCTGTTAACCCACAGCAAAGTGCAACTAAGGGTCACTCATCCAAGTGTCAAAGAGTTCTTTCTTTCTAGAGATCTGAATGAAAAAAGAGTTGGTTGGATTACAAAAGTCATGGAATATGACATTGATGTCCAAATCACTAAATTGGTTAGAGGGAGAGGCTTATGTGAGAAACTAATAGAGGATGATAACCTAATAGAACAATAGCAAGAGAATGCATCTCTAGTTGTGAATTCGATAGAAGATCATGCCAAGGCAGCAGGTTGGTTGCCTAACATGATTCGTTTCTTGAAAACGGGGGAATGCCCTATAGATCTAGATTTAGAAAAAAGAAGGTACTATAGATTACAATTCATTCCCTTTGTGCTGATAGATGAAATTCTTTTTAGAAAGGACCACAATGGTGTCCTTTTGAGATGCATTGATTCAGAAAAGATAGCAAATGTCCTATTTGAATTTCATGATGGGCCTTCTGGAGGTCATTTCTCTCCTAGGACTACTACTTTTAAGATCATAAGGTCTGGATACTATTGGCCATCTATCTTCAAGGATAGTCATGATTATGTAAGAAAATGCATCAAGTGTGCCATGTTTGCAGGAAAAGAAAGGCTTGCAGCCTTGCCCCTTCAACACATCAGAACAGAGAAACCTTTCATGAGATGGGGCATAGATTTCACTGGCATGATTAATCCTCCATCTAGTGTAGGCCACAAATAGATAATTACTACAATAGATTATTTCACTAGATGGACAGAGGCAATTGCATTGAAGGAAGCAAATGAGAATGTTGTCCTGAGTTTTTGTGGTGATATAATTCACAGACTTGGTGTCCCGGACTCCATTATTTCAAACAATGCATTAGATTTCACAGGCCTCAAAGTCTCAGAGTGGGCAATTAGACATGGTGTTCGCTTGAACACAAGTTCAAACTATTACCCTCAGGTAAATGGTTTGGCAGAATCAACTAATAAGAACTTGATTAGGGTAATCAAGAAGACCCTACAAGATAACCAAAGAGATTGGCACATCATATTGAAATATTCCTTATGGTTAGATAGAATTACCCCAAAAAAGATCATTGGGAATTCTCCTTACATGTTAGTGTATGGAAGAGAAGCTAAGTTGTCCATTTCAACTGAATTGCCAGCTTTGGACTTAGCTGCTCAATATGTCTTTGTTTGAAGAAGGCGATCCTTTGCAAATTAGGTATGCTCAGATTATGGAATTAGAGGAACACACAGATAAATCCATGAAAGATATGGAATTCCATCAGATGCAAACAAAGAATTTTTTTGATAAAAGAGCTAGGGCTAGAAATTTCAAAATTGGGGATGTAGTCCTCAAATGGGATGAGTTCAAGACCAAGCTTGGCAAACATACTAAATTTGATTCCTTCTGGGGAGGTCCATTCATCAAAATTGAGTGCAAGGAGCATAATTATTTCTAGTTATCTACCCTTGGAGGAGACCCCTTGCCCATTTTTGTTAATGGATTACACTTGAAACCTTATTTTGAGGTTTGTCCTTCCTTGTAAATGTTTGTAAATATGTTTCCTTGTGTTTTGTCCCTGCTTTCTAGGTTAGTTTCCTATTTTCCAAGAAGTGCTTCTGCACAGTTAAGTTGTTCCTCCTCCTAGCTCAAATCTTCATGCCTTCTCAGGAGTCTCTGATCTAGTATACAAGTGATGTCTCATATGCCTAATGGATTTCAAAGGCCACTGGTTCTCAATGTCTAGTAGGCAGACATCCTGCAGAAATCACCAAAATGTTATCCAAAATTTCCTCATCATACAAATTTTGGCTATAGGTGGATTAAATGAGGCTCCTACAAGGGTAGAGCCTAGCCTATATTTTTTCTTGCCATGTTTTCCTCAGCTCTGCAAATATCTCTAAGCCTCTGGTTTATCCTTGTTCATGGAAAATATCCTAAGTATGAAAACCCTATGTAGATTTGATAAAAACCCTAGTTATCCCAAGCTTGCTCTAATTTGTCGTTACCTTTTCCAGTGACTTAAGTTTCCTTTTTTCATGTGCACTTTTCCCAGCCCTTTGTCTCTAAGTCGCGTGATAAAATTGGTATATTCCATATCATCCGATGACCCTGAGATTACCTCTAGTCTCCTTGTCGCGGAAAGAAAATGAATATTCTTCAATGCTCATGAGACTTCCTGCACACCGTCAATCATGATCACTTATATTTCCCATCTTACAGTCATCGCTAAGTCTCCTAAGAAACTCATGACATCAGCAAAGATTATGAGACTTGGAGACTACTATTCTATTTACTTTAGTCACTTAATCTCTGTAAGGTGGTGGGGTCAGGAAAAAGTTCTCCCAACTTCATGCCAGTTGTTGATTTGAGATCTAATCTTATGGTGGTCACGTAGTCGCATGATGAAACTATAGTCAAGAAAACTAAAAGGAGACTACAAGACTATGCAGTTGCCAAGTCTCAGTAAGGAACCCAAGGTAAAAGGTGAGTCAGGTTAAAGATCACGTAGTCGCTAAGTCTCATAATAAAATGGAATATTCTCTTAAGGATTGGAGATTTAGCGTTGGCCACCTGATCTTGATCTAATCCAATGATAGTTGCAAAGTCTCCAAAGGAACTCAGGGTTAAAGAGATGTTTTCTCGACTTAGCAATATAAAGGATTTTGGGTAACCAGAGTTCAAGGGAAGTAAGCTTGGGTTAAAGACAAAGACAATCAGAATAAGATGGAGATCGACGGCTGTGTTTTAAATAGAAAGGTCAAATATTTATGAGTCATTGATAAGATCATCTCGCACCACCTGTGACCATTACTTATTCAATTATTTAAAATTCAAAAGATCTGATGCTCAGAGTCTATGGCGGTGGCGCAACATTTCAAATTACAGATAGAGAGATGGGTCGAGCTAACTTCTTAGGCGGCATTAATAACGATGGGATAGATATTCAAAGCTATATCAGATCAAACATGATATTTGTTGCGGCATTAATGAGAAGAATTAACAGTATTAGGGTTTGAATTATTTATGCAAGATCTATTGAAACCCTAATTTTAGGAATTAGATTGTTTCCTTGAGCCTATGTGCTAGGAGGAACATGTATATAAGTTAGTTTTAAATATTTTTTAGCAGAGATTTTTCTAGCTAGTGTAATATTTTTGTGGCATTTTCTCTGCCCCTATATTTTCATGTGTTAGTTATATCATTGAATTACAAATATTGCAAAGGCTTTTTGTGACACTCTTTTTGTCCCTGTGCCTTCTTGTTTTTACTTCTCTTACTGGAATATAATACAGAGATTGGTATTGGAATGAACTTGGAGTTCTTGAGCCCTCTTTCTTTCTGCAATATTGTGTACTACTGTGGATGATCCGATTTAGATGAGTTTGTGGATATTCTTCAATCCCCTATCATTTTTTATCATTCTTGTGCCTGATTGCAGAAATGGATATTTGTTTTCAGGTCATAGTCCGTGTCTGTTTATAGTGACTATGTTATTGTTTGTGAAATCATCATTTTCCCTAAATAGCCTATGTTTATCTCAGACCTCTCTATGAAACACTTATGAAAGCCTATCTAGAAAGTTGTGTTCTATTAGATTCAAGTCCTCTTTCTAAAATTGATTGCTATGTTTTAATTCATAAAATTACCTTCGGTGTATCACCTAGTAGGATAGTTTGCTTATCAATCATTTCCCTTTCAACATCCCTTCTATCCCTTTTCCTATTCAGTTTACTTTCATGCATAAAGAGAAAATTAAGGTGATAATCCAAAACGAACCAGCCTAGAACCTGGAGGTCTCATTTCAGTTAGCAAAGGTCCCACAACCTGGAGATGATTCCCATGTTATACTAGATTATCAATACTATGAGAGCTTGACTAGGATGCAAAATTTAGTGTATAACAGTAAAAACTATTTTTCTCCAAAATATAGATCCATGGGTTTTCTAAATACCCAAATCATCAAAAACACAAAATAACTCATAATTCATGGAAATACAATTTATCAAACACAAAGAAGTAATTTTTAATTAACCATAGAAATTTGCAAATGTTTTCAAACCCTACCTTAAATCCAATATCATATCTGATCATGAAGCCCTCGAAAGAAAAAGAATCCCAAAAACCTCCAAGTCTGAATCCAACAACAAATACGGAGCAATGAAGGCTTGAGAAAAATGATCTTGAAAATTCTCCAAAGCTTCTCAAAACAATAATATCACAAAAATACCCAAATCACAGAAATTCCTACAAATCCTTCAACCTTCTCCAAAACCTGCAATCCTCCCAAATGAAAAGAAAATCTCTCATAAAGATAATCAACTTTCCCCCTTTCATGCAATCCCAGAAAACAAACACTCCACTCAACTTAGTTAACTCAACCTCCATAATTGAAAGAAAATCCTAATTAGTTAAATAAAAATATCTTTTATTGTGCAACTCACACTTTGACTTTTAAAAGCAACTTGCATTTTAATTCAAATTTCAATTTCAATAATTACAATGCACAAGTAATTAAATAAGTATTATATTAAATAAATTAAATATTCAAAGCACAAGTTTATCCATACAATTAAATATTTAATTATTTAATAAAGCATAAAAGCTCAAATAACTCTAAATTTAAATTAAATATTTAATTAAATCCAAATATTCAAATATTTGAACTTTAATTAATTCTCTTGACTAAACATAGGTGTTTAATTAATTATAATTAATTAAATACCCTATATTTAATATTAATTTCTAACAATAATCTGTTCAATAAATAACATAGTAAATCAACAAACAACAATACACACAACTGAGACCAACTGAAGTAAAATCCAAACACACATAAGGAAGGGATCCATGAATTCACGTCAACTAGACAAATTTAGGTAGGGTAGACAAACTTATTCTTGTCTGATCTTAGGACAAATATGCTTAGGGTAGGGTTCCAGGACTGGTTGTTAACTCCCCTCTTTACCATTGAGATGAATATATGGGCACGCTCACTACTGCCAATTCAGGGAAGATGATGCCCTGTACCTACAAACCTGACATCACAAGAACAAGCATGTACATCCAATATAAATATACCAAACAATGACAGGGATCGGTTGATCGTGTGGATCTTGCAATGCAAGTAACTATGTCTCCATCCTCTACCACATCAAACATGCCAATAAGAAATTAACACATATGATAACCATACACATGCAAGTATGGGGTAAGTAACATCATAGTTCTCATATCAACATATAATAACATCACGAAAATATCATCATCATCTATCTAATCAAGACATGATATACATATAAACATCCTGATCGAAAATCACCATCCACTCAAATAATAAATGCTCACATTAAATGTGGCCTAAAAGAATTCGACAATCAACTGAAATAATAGCCTAAAAGAGTTCAGCGTCATAAACTGAAAGAAAACTATGGGTGGGTATCACAAATACTAGACTACATCTTGTGCTTAATCAATTTTTCATATTTATTTAATCTCTTATTTTCTTTATCAAAGCACTACTTAATCATTTATTTGATTATATCCTAAAGTTTGACCACTTTATCCTAAGCTTTAATTAATTAAAAGAACATGCTCCCTTTTAATTAAATGAAAAATCTTTTAATTAAATAATAAAATCCACCTTATCCTATGTGTGAACGTGAAAAAGGAATTTCCTAATTTATAATCAAAAGAAAAAGAATTTTTGTCTACACATTGAATGCACACTTTCCAAGATGAGTGGAATCTCCTTTTGCCTCTTAATCATAGCCACTCATTTCTTTTGCCTCTTAATCTCCTTCACTCCCACCAAAACCCTACTTAAGCGTTAATCTCAACCACTCATTTTCCACCTCTTAATCCTAGCCCTTCATTTTCATAGCAATTGTGTAGAAGGAGGCTCTCTCCTCACTCTTGAAAAAAGGGATAATAGATTACTCACTCATGTTATGCTATCACTTTTTTTATTTTCATTCTTAGAGCATTCTTGAGCACTCTTGAATTCTAGATTATTATTTCCTTATTGTATTTATTTTAAATCACATAACTTAACTAGGAGGTATTGTAATCTTGCTAGATTAGCTTTTCTTTCTGTGTTCTTGCATTTGCATCATAGCTTAGTTCTTGCATTTTATCTTAGATTATCTCTCATTTGTATTATCATTTGAATTTTCCATTCTATGGTGCACCTTGCAAGGGTCTTTTCTTAAAGTTCATTTGAGAGCCACCATTTACACTATCTTAGATTCTTGCACATCATAGATAGGAAGCTATAATCCGCTTATTGAGACTTGCTTCTTCATGGATTCTCTCAAGTGTAATGTTTTATAGAAGTGTGTCCTTTTGATCACACATTAGTGACCCTGATGGTTTCCATCAGGTTAGGTCTTCCAATTGGTCTTTTGGATGAACGATATGCAGAGTCGCATCAGGAAGAGTCTTGTTGATGATGTTTTTGGGGAAGTTTCCCCATGGTTTTTCTCATGAGTTCATCAAAAGAGAGAGAAAGTGACTAAGTCTTAAAACTTTCAGGTTTTGTAGATTATTCTAGAACTCTTTTAAGAACCTAAAGTGCTAAATGGAACTAGGTTTATCAGCAAAGGAAGATGACTTTCAGGTTTCTCAGGTAATTCTGGAACTTCCTTCGGGTTCCAAAGGTACTTCTGGAACTAAGGCCAATTTCTGATGACCAATGAGAAGAATTCAATGGGTCCCACTCTTGCCAAAATAAAGAGGTTTGATTATTCCTAAGAGGTTTTTGGAACCCAAAGGAACAAAATGAACAAAGAAGGGTGACTTCAAGAAGAAAAGTCAAAGCGGCTTTTTGTAGACTATTCCAGAACTAAGGTCGGAACCTGAAGTTTGACATGGAACATATTTTGATGACATGTAACTGATTGAATGTTTGACAATGTTAAGTTGAAGATAATGTAAGGCATTAAATTATTTAATGTAATGTATTGTCATTGATGTCAACTTGATATCATCTGTACGGTCATTTACATAATGCCAAAGACTTCAGAGAATCAAAGGAACAAAGGTTATGCTTTCAACAATGCATAAAAGTCAAGTATTCACTTAGTGACAAACAACACCGATGGAGTGCACACCATCGGTAAAAGAAAAGAGGAACAGTCATAGTGTTACCTGATGATAGGATGCACAGTGTTTCCCAACAAAGAAAAACCATAGAATGTCCGATGAGCAAAGCAAAGAGTAACCCGATGGAAGAAAATATAGTGTTGCCCAACAGATAGAGATCACGAAGCTAACTGGAGTCTCACCGATGGAACTGTCAATTGTCATCGACAACTAACTACAAAGGTGACTGACTGAACAGAGAGTTTAGAAATTGAAAAAATATCTAGCTGGCAGAGCTAAATAAGGACTTAACTGGTTGTCTACTTTGTTTTATTCAACCAGAGATAAGTGATTGATTTAAAGATGATTTTGTACAGTTGGAAAGAAGATATCTATGAGAAAAATTAGGAGTTATTTTTTAAATCTAATTGGATGGATTGTTTTTCATGCCAAGAATCAATAATCAAGAAACAATGAATATCATGTATATATAAGAGACAAGCTTAATTCATTTTCAAAATGCATGAAAAGAGGATTAAGGGGAGTGAATAGAAAGAGGATGTTGAAGAGAAACTAATGAAGAACTACTTCATATAGTGCTGATCAATCAAGCTGAAGGAGAGCTAAGGAATTATCCAAAAACCAATGAACAGTGAGCACAGCATCACAAAGTAGAAAGTGTGGAGCACAAAGAATGGAATTGATACATTGATCAGAGAGGTAATGTACTTAAATAGATCTAAAAATCTACAATTCAAAGTTGCACTAGAAATAGGTCATAGTGTTTCAGTTTAACCATTGAAGCATCAAGTCTCTTAACTGAGCAGGACTTAACAGTCTTCTATATATTGAGGTACATCTCAAGGTGTGCCAAAAAGGTTGATTCATGAAAGTAGCATTGGATATTCCTGATGCCTATTGACAGTCTAAAAGAGAGGCTGATTCAAGGATGGTAGCATTAGATGCCCGATACTAAGTGACAACCTCTATGTATAAAATCCTCTAACAAGGTCACACCTAACAGTGTGTTTGTAACCTTTAACAGGGTTGGCTCTTAACAGGGCTCACTTCAGAAGAGTGAAAATTTGGGGTACCGGTCCCAGTGTTTTTTCCTTTAACAGGGTTTCCATGTTAAAATCCGTGTGTTATGTGTGTATGATTCATTTCTTTACTATTTTGTATCTTACATAATTCATTCTAGATATATTGGTATACTTTTCTTATTTACTATATTTTGATAAATAGTTATACTGCTTATCGGTAATCAAGAAAGAATAAGGATTGATAGAAAACACTGACAGACAGTTAATCATTATAAGTATTTCATAGAATGCATCTTGTAGGGACATAATAATCTGAGGTTTATTTATTGGTGGTTAAGTTTGAAGGATAAAAATTTGAGGCCACTGATTCACCCC
>MU224465.1:1569837-1583998 GCA_018584345.1 Thuja plicata
ACTTATGGCCAGAAGAATGCAGAGAGGCAAAGGTAAATACAAAGGTAAATTACCACTTGTTTGTTTTAATTGCAAAGAGATTGGACACTTTGCTGCAAGATGTACTAACAGAAGAAAAGATGATAGATAATTTGAGAAGAAGTCTGACAGAGGTGATTACAGAAGCTACCAACAATCAGAAAGAAGAGATACCTGAGACTATAAGGACAAAGGAAAGAAGGTTAGTTACCTAGACAAATGCAAGGATGATGATACTGACACCGAATCTGATGAAGACATCGAGATGGTGTTTGTGGTTGTAAAAGCTGATCTAGATGATGATGAAGAAAGGTATGTAGAAATAGCTCTCATATCTAAAATTAGCAAAAATGATGTTTGGATCATAGATAGTGGCTGCAGTCATCATATGACCAATGATAAGAAAAAGTTTGAGACCTTTAAATACTATAAAGGTGGTTCAGTAAGAATGGGTAATGACACACCTTGTTCAGTTGAAGATAGAGGAACAATAATGTTGAATAACCAGATAAAGTGTGAGAATGCTTATTGGGTAAATGGATTGAATTATAATCTATTGAGTGTTTCTCAGTTGAATAATTTAGGTCACAAAGTTGCATTTGAAAATAAGAAGGCAAAGATCTTCAACAAATCTAGAAATATGATTGGTACCTATGAGCAGACAAAATGTAACTTATTCTATTTGAATGATACTGACTCCACTTGTTTGATTGCTACAAATGAAGACATGTGGTTATGGCACAAAAGAGTGTGTCATGTGAACTTTGACAACATGATAAAGATTAGCAAAAAGAGAAATGTTAGAGGCTTACCGACGATGACCAAGCCCGAAAATATCATGTAAGAATTGTCAAAAGGGAAAAATGACAAAGTCTATTTTCAAAAGCAAAACCCATACATCTGATGCAATTCTAGAATTAGTCCATACTTATTTATGTGGACCTATGAGGACAAAGATTTATTATGGAGATAGATATTTTATTCTCTTTGTTGATGATTACTCTATAATGATGACAGTTATGTTTCTAAAAGATAAATTAGAAGCATTTAAGATGTTTAAATGGTATAAGGCTATGGTAGAGAAATAAAGTGGTAAGGATCTGAAATGTTTGAGATCAAACAAAGGAGGAGAATTTATATCAAATGAATTCACTAACTTTTGTAATGAGCATGGAATCAAAAGACAGGTCTCTGCACCAAGGACACCACAACAGAATGGAATTGCTGAAATAAGGAACAAATCCATAGTTGACTGTGCAAGGACACTGATGATAGAGAAAGGCATCACCCAAATATTCTAGAGGGAGGCTGTCAGTACTTTTTTTTACACACTAAATAGATTACAATTGAAGAAAGACACCAAAAAGACACCTTATGAACTATGGTATGGATACACACCTAATGTAAGTTATTTCAAAAATTTTGGCAGTCAATGTCATATCTTAAAAGATGATAGAAGTGGAAAAATTGACTCCAAGAGTGATGAAGGAATTTTTCTAGGGTATTCTACCAAGAGCAAGGCTTATAAATGTCTAAACAAAGCCTCTAACAAAATTATTGAAAGTGCAAATGTAAAGATAGATGAATTTGCAGAGAAGAATGAACAGGAAAGCACTAAAGAACCAGAGGACTACAATAAGCTCACTTACAATGAGGAACCTGACACCCTACCCTACCAACAATGTAGAGCTCCCAAACAACAATGCTTAAATCAAGAACAATAAAATGTTGAAACCGACGGTCAGGATAATGATCAAAATAGTGTGCAAGGTGATGAAGAACAAAATGAAGGACAAAATGATGATCAAACTGATAGACAAAGAGTTGTACCTATACTTTAAAGATATGTAAGAAGGAACCATCCATAGATATAGGTCATAGGAGATAAGAAAGTTGGTACAAGAACAAGAAGTAAGTCCTTAAACTCAAATTGTTTAATTTGTGAGTTTGAGCCAAAATTTGTCAATATTGCACTTGATAATGAAGAATGGATAAGTGCTATGAATGATGAGATTGAGAAGATTGATAAAAACAAAACACGGTCACTTGTGCCAAGACCAGATGAAAAGAATGTCATCGGTACAAAATGGATATTCAAGAATAAGCTGAATGAGAATGGAGAAGTCACAAGAAACAAAGCAAGAATAGTATGCAAGGGGTATGCACAAGAGGAAGGTATTGACTATGGAGAAACCTATGCACCCTTTTCTAGGCTAGATTGTGTAAGAATACTACTTTCTTATGTTGCATATAAAGGATTCAAAGTATATCAAATGGATGTCAAGTCTGCATTCCTAAATGGAATACTTGAAGAAGAGGTATACATTGAACAACCAGAAGGGTTTGTAGATCCAGACAAGAGAAACATGGTATGTAGACTTCATAAAGACTTGTATGTATTAAAAAAACTATCAGATCCTAGTATGAAAGACTTAATTCCTATCTTATAAGTATTGGATTTGTAAGGACTAGTGAAAACAGTAATCTTTATTTAAAGGAAGATATTGATGTTAACACTTTGATTGCTGCAATATTTGTTGATGACATCATATTTAGAGGCAATGATATGCTATGCAAATCATTTTCTAGTGAGATGAGAAAAGAGTTTGAGATGTCTATGTTTGGAGAGATCAAGCTCTTTCTTGGTCTACAGATCATGCAACAATGTGAAGGTATTTTTATTACACAATCAAAATACATTAAAGAGGTCCTAAAAATATTCAAGATGGAAGAATCCAAACAAGTTGGAACATCAATGGCTACTGGATGTAAGTTGAAAAATGGGGACAAGAAAACATAGGTAAATCATACTTTGTATAGATCAATGATAAGCAAACTCATGTATGTGGTACATACTAGACCAGATATTGCACATGCAGTAGGAATAGTTGCTATATTTTCTGCTAACCCCAGGGAATCACATATGACTGCTGTAAAAATAATTTTAAGATATCTAAAGAATACTGAGGAATATGGCTTATGGTATAGAAGAGAAGGAAAATTTGAACTTCAGGTCTTTACCAACGCTGATTGGGCTGGAAATCTTGATGACTAGAAGAGAACAACTAGAGGAGCATTCTTCATGGGTGACAAACTTGTCACATAGATTAGCAAGAAATAGGGATGCATCTCACAATCTACTACAGAAGCAGAGTATGTTGTTGCTGCTGTAAATTTCTCAAACATTGCATGGATCAAACAGTTACTAGAAGGTACACATATGAAGATCCTAGAACCAGTAATTATCTATTGTGATAATACAAGTGCAATTAACATTTCCAAAAATCCAGTCATGCATGCTAAAACAAAGCATATTGTCATCAAGTATCATTATTTAAGAGAACAAGTTCAGGAAAAAGAGGTGATACTTGAGTATGTGCAATCAAAAGAACAATTGGTCGATATCTTCACCAAGCCACTACCCAAGGATGCATTTGAGTACTTAAGGAAAAGACTAGGGTTCAAACCCTTGTCTACTGGTCAGTAAAATGACTGAAGGTTGCATCAACCTACATATTATCATAATATCATTCATGATTGATGCAAGCAAAGAGATGAACTTCAAAGCTACAGCTATATACAGATAGGTATATATCAACACCAAGCACAAGAGCATACTATTGTATTGATAATGGATAAGGGAAATTCAAGGAATATACTATGGACAGAGACAAAAGATTGCTTGACATTGATGTCTGATATCAGTAAAATGCTTGCTAGGCATTGCTGTCAAAGGGAGATAAATTATCTTTATTATCACGCATTCTTCTAGACAGGGAGAAAAAGTATCTATTAGCACATTACTCCAACAGGGAGAGAAATTATATGGAAAGATTATATAAAGGGAGAGTTGCAAACAAGAGAAAGACATCAAAAGAGAAAAAAAATAGTCAAGGGAGAGAAATTGACACAAGGAGAGGACACAACACATCAGAAGACAGAGAGTTGCAAGAATCAAATCTAAGCTAAAATAGGGCTTATCGACGGTCAGACATTTATCAGTTATCAAAACAAAAAGATTGGTAGTTTGATAAAACTCAACTATTGTATTTCATATTGTATTAGAAATAGTATAGTGTGATAATATAGTATGTTGCCATCAATGCCAAAGGGAGATATTGATGACATGTAACTAAATGAATGTTTGACAATGTTAAGTTGAAGATAATGCAAGGCATTAAATCAGTTAATGGTTTATATTATCATTGATGTCAAATTGAGATCATCTGTACGATCATGTACATAATGCCAAAGACTTCAGAGAATCAAAGGAACAAAGGTTATGCTTTCATCAATGCATAAAAGTCAAGTATTCACTTAGTGACAAACAACACCAACGAAGTGCACACCATCGGTAAAAGAAAAGAGGAACAGTCATAGTGTTACTCGACGATAGGAAGCACAGTGTTGCCCGACAAAGAAAAACCACAGAATGTCCGACAAGCAAAGCAAAGAGTAACCCGATGGAATAAAATACAATGTTTCCCGACGGACGAATATCGTGAAGCTAACTGGAGTCTCACCGACGGAACTGTCAGTTGTCATCGACAACTAACCACAAAGGTGACCGACGAAACAAAGAGTTCAAAAAATGACAAAATATCTAGCTGACAGAGCTAAACAAGGACTTAACTAGTTGTCTACTTTGTTTTATTCGACCAGAGATAAATGATTGATTTAAAGCTGATTTGTACAGTTGGCAAGAAGATATCTATGAGACAAATCAGGATTTATATTTTAAATCTAATTGGCTAGATTTTTTTTCACGCCAAGAATCAAGAATCAAGAAACAATGAATATCCCGTCTATATAAGAGACAAGCTTAATTCATTTTTGGAATGCATGAAAAGGGGATTAAGGGGAGTGAATAGAAAGAGGATGTTGAAGAGAAACTGATGAAGAACTACTTCATACAGTGTTGATCAATCAAGCTGAAGGAGAGCTAAGGAATTCTACAGACACTGACAAACAGTGAGCACAGCATCACAGAGCAGAAAGTGTGGAGAACAAAGAATTGAATTGATACATTGATCAAAGAGGTAATGTACTTAAATAGATCTGAAAATCTACAATTCAAAGTTGCACTAGAAATAGGTCATAGTGTTTCAGTTTAACCATTGAAGCATCGAGTCTCTTAACCGAGTAGGACTTAACAGTCTTCTATATATTGAGGTACATCTCAAGGTGTGCCAAAAAGGTTGATTCATGAAAGTAGCATTGGATATGCCCGATGCTTATTGACAGTCTAAAAGAGAGGCTGATTCAAGGATGGTAGCATTAGATGCCTGATACTAATTGACAACCTCTATGTATAAAATCCTCTAACAAGGTCACACCTAATAGTGTGTTTGTAACCTTTAACAGGGTTGGCTCTTAACAGGGCTCACTTCAGAAGAGTGAAAAATTGGGGTACCGGTCCCAGTGGTTTTTCCCTTAACAGGGTTTCCACGTTAAAATCCATGTGTTATGTGTGTATGATTCATTTTTTTACTATTTTTTATCTTACATAATTCATTCTGGCTATATTATTATACTCTACTTATTTACTATATTTCGGTAAATAGTTATACTGCTTATCGGTAATTAAGAAAGAATAATGATTGACAGAGAACACTAACAGGCAGTTAATCATTATAAGTATTTCATGGCATGCATCTCTTAGGGACATAATAATTTGAGGTTTATTTATTGGTGGTTAATTTTAAAGGATAAAAGTTTGAGGCCACTGATTCACCCCCNTTCCCCCCCCCCCCCCCCCCTCAGTTATTACTAACATATTTCTCATCTGAAGATGTTCCTATAGGTTATGTCGATGACTACTATTTTCAATGCAAGATATATTTAGATGCAAGAATACATAAAGTTTTTTGCGTTATTTTCCATTAGCAGAGCTCTTTCCAACCAACCAACAACAAGCAATAGTCATCACGATCACCAACAAAGGTCTTGCTGATAAAGTTCATCAGCATAGCGATAACCATCAGAAGCAAGGAAATCATGAGAGCTGATGGTGCATGTTATACTAATGGTTTCTGTTGGGGAATCCTTCTCATGGTCTCACCAATATCTTCATAGGCAGTGATAGATGAAAAATATTCATTAGAGTAACTTTTGTGGGGCTTCGTCGATATTCAATGGTCATGGGATTTAACTTTGTCGCCAATTGACACACAGATATTTCGGGGAGACTTTTAGCAAGAGGAGAAAAACAAGAAAAAAACATGAATTCTCTTATCTACTCCTTGCGACCTAACCACATGCAATCAACCACTTCAATGATGATATTACTCCATTGTAGGTCTTGGTTTGATCTTCCCTAGCCATTTTTTATGACTTCTACACTTGCAGACGACTCTCAAGACCAATTTCTACATGCCACAGGGACAGATCATAAAGACTCGAAGGGCCATAGTTATTGCAGAGGATGGGTCATTCTTCTCGACTGTTGGGGCATTTATTATGGTCACTTCCTATCACTTCTGAAATCAAATTTCTTTTGATTTGTTCCTTCTTTATGTTACTTCTAGAGTATTTGATATTATTCTAAGATAATTGTTGACATGTGATGAAGATGCTCATATCCTAGATACTGTGGTGAATGTTTTAGAATTATCATTGTTGGAAACGAGTCTTTTTCATAGGTCAAATCAAATATAATAGTGATGAAGGTGACTGTATAAGAATTTAACTAAGTATCCAGTATATCGGTGATAATAGAGACTGTGATGGTGATTTTGGTGTGCGGTGATAATATGAAGGATTTAGATTATGCAATCTTATAGGCAATATCTAAAGTCATATTTACCTACATCTATGATTGTGTAAGATGATTTAATGCACAAATGGTGATTTGAGGCAAACAATAGTGATATTGACAGCAATAGTCAACTGGTCAAGTCAAAGTGATGAAATAAAGGTAGCAGCCAATTATATGTCAAAGTTTGATTTATTTGTGAATTCTATTAGGGAGAGCCGACCTTGAGGAGTTCAATTTCCTATGTTCGCATGATCACTTATGAATTTTGTTTAGGATTTGGAGGCCAACTGAGGTAACACATTTTAGGGTTATTACACTGACCTTAAACTATATTTAAGAAATGAAATTGAAGGATGAGAGAGAGAGAGAGAGAGAGAGAGAGAGATGATGTTATGATTGTAGTGGTTATAGTGGATGTTTGTGTGAACAGAACAGTGATTTGAGAAGTGCTGAAGTGGATCTGTCAAGTAGAGTGTGCCACTTTTAGATCATTTTATTTGAGTTCATTCTTAAGGCAAGTCCTAACTAGCTTGTGATCAAAATACTCTAACAAGGTTACTCCTAATAGGGTATGCAATATCCTAATAGGTCTGAAGAATAAATCCTCTAATAGAGTGACTCTCAGAAGGAGTTTCAAATCCCTTAATAGGGTAGTTCCTAATAAGACTTTTGTAATAGCTTCTAACTGGGATATAAATACTCTTAACTGAGTATATCCTTAGGAGTATGATGTAATGTTCCTCACAGGGAGAGACTTATTGGTGCAATAGTGATCTTGTTGATATTTGTGGGTGGCAATAGTGATATGTGTGGGTGATATTTGAATATGTAGAAGAGTTGTGTATGATGAAAACCTACCTATGGGGAGCAATCTCATACATGAAAATGTTAGGAAAACAAATCATTTCATTCTAATCTAACATGTTCATAAACTTGCAACTACACAAAGCTTCCAACATAACCTTTGATGAGCCAAACAAATGCACCCAAGACTTGTTGATTTGGTCTTAGAGAGGAATGTGGGTGTGCTCTCCCAACACAAAATATAAATATCACTATTGATTGCTTTTTTTCTATGGAATGAATCCTACAATGCAAACTATTGATGTGATGAAGAGCTCAAGAACAAATATCGGGAACTTGTCTCAAGCCTTCATCAAATGATGACGATAAAAATGCAAAACTAACCTAGGATGATATGCAAGATCAAATAAAACTAAGATTCATTTCCATTTACCTAGCATGTAATTTCTACATTCAAATGAACTAAGATTACAACAAAATGCTCAAATGCTTAAGATAAATCCTAGAATAAGACTAGCATGATAACAATGCACAAATGAAAGATAATTTTCAATGAGTGAGGCCTCCTATTTATAGATTTTTTGAGGGCTTGGATGAGGTGGATCTCATGTGGCATCCACATAGGATCCACATGGGATAAAGGAGTGGTCATGAAAGAGGGAGAGTTGCCCACACATGTGTGAGAAACTCTTGAAAATGATGGCTCAATGACAAGTGTAAGAGGGTAGGAGACCCAAAGTGAGTCACATATTGAGAATCTTCCAAAGAGGAAAGGGGAGACAAGATGTAAGATAAATGGCTCGGTCCATTTTAGGCAAAGGGAATGGACAAATCCTATAGGAGGGGTGCTCACACATGTGTGAGCACCATTAGGAGGTTAATTGTTGTAGGAATTATAAGATTAGGCTAATTAATCTAAGATTAGTAGGCTTAGGGGGGATAGTGATGGGTATAGATTAGGAATCTAGGCTATTTTAGGTGGGTTTAGGATTAATCCAAATTAGATTTAGATTAATCATAGCTTAGTAGAATATTATAATGTGGAGGAAATAAATTAAAATTTATTTAAAGAGGGATTTAATAGATGGAATTTATTAAAAAAAATTAATACATTTAAGGGGGAAGATATTTAAATTAAATTTAGATATCATAGAAGATGAACTAGATTTAATTAAATAAATTTAATTAAATAGGTAGGAGAATATAACAAATATAATTAATTAATTATAATTAATTATAATGTTATGAGGGGAATATTAATTAAATTTAATTTAATTAAAAAGAGTGCTAAGGGACGCTTTTAGACGTCTACAAGGGTTCATTGACCAATTGAAGGAGAAACTCAAGCAATTAAGAGCTAAGAGGTCTGAGCTTGTTCAACAATTATCTGAGAGACAATATCTCATTGATCAGCTATCTGAAGAAAGTGGGTCTGAGGAATCTTAGGCTACCCTAGAAGCTTTGACCCAGGAAAATAAGCAATTTCATGGAGACAAGAAGAATCTAAAGAGAGAGTTAGAATCCTTGTCAATAAGGATGGGTGAAGAAATGGAAGCAAGGAAGACTACAGAAGAAGCAAGGACAATTGCAGAGGAGTCCCATAAGACAAAGATAAAGCACTAAAACCTAAGGTGGATGAGATTTTCAAATCTTAACAACAATTTGGTACATTGCATGAACATATACATGATACAAATGAAGATAATCAAGAATCCCTAAGACAGAATGAAAATCTAAGAAAAGAAAATGAGAAATCGAAAGGTGAGTTGAAGGTTGCTAATGATTTACTCAATAAATTCAATGAGTTATACATAGTTGTATGAACAACTCAAGAATCAGAGAATGGATGGAGAGAAGCATGGTCTTGGCTACACAAGTTATGAAGTTGGAGAATCCTATGGAACCAAGAAGGACATGCAAGATAATAAATCCTTTCCAAAGGTAACCCCAATGAAATCTGGTAAGAGATCTTATAAAATAGTTTTTTTTAATTACCATAAGGTTGGACACATTGCTAATGTATGCAAGAAAAATGTCAAAACTAGCATTCCAAGTATTAGATATAATGCTAAACCAAGTAATTTTCAAGGTTATTGTTACAATTGCAACAAGTATGGACATAGAGCTAATGAGTGTAGGACAAGGATGAAAAATCAATGGTTACAAGTGAACCCATCAAGTCCTTATCATAATGAGAACCTATGCAATGTTACATGTTCACATTGTTACAACTATGAACAAATAGCGGTCAACTACAGATTGGGGACAAAATAGAGGAAATGCAGGACCTTGGAGATCAATAGGTATGGCATGTTTTATGTTTCCATAATTGATGTAGAGATAAAGTTGAGTGTGTTATGGTATCTATTTGATTTAGATCTAATGATAGGTTGATTAGTTATGATGTTGTCATTGATGTCCACTTAGTGTTTGTTGGTTGACAGTGTGTGTGTTATGTTGATGTATGTTCAAGAGGTTGAATCCAAGGTTGTGGTAAGAGTTTCCATGTGTGTTCCTAAAGAAAGACTAAGTGATGTCTCTAGATGTTGTCTCTATGATCGCACATGTTTATCATATGTATGGTGTGAGTTATGATCAATTGAAGGTTGACAAGTCAACAAGAAGAACATGATAAAGCCAAGGAGGAATGATTTGATGATTGTGTCAAATAGGTTTGGATTCAGGCATTGCGGTTCAAGATATGTTATCTTTACTATGTTATGGGATTGTTGTTTCTACCGCATCATGTTTTGGTGATCAAAAGACCAATTTTTAATGAAAAAAATAAAATTCAGTGAAAAGTAAAAGAAGTTCTTAGAATAATCAATCAAATCCTCAACCAATGGTGATGAATCATGTTGTGATAAGTGGTTATGTGTTCCAGGGATCGTAGTGACATTGTAAATTGACGTGGATTGATGAGTTGGCATTTATATCATCGTTATCATCAAATTTCTGAAAGTTTTGCAAGATCATTGGAAAGTGTGTTGTGGTTTGAGTTTTCTTTGTCAAATAGATGTGCGATGTATTTGAAGGTTGACCTGAGTTTGTTAGAAAAATTTCTATATTGGTATTACATTTTAGGGCTTGAGAATTGAGAGGGAAAGATTGTAAAACATTTTTGTAAGGCAGTTAATTTCCCTAATGAACTTGTATTTTCTATATATGTAAAATGATGAAATATACAAGTGTAGATCATGGACACAGTGGTGCGATAGAGAGAAGAGAGACTATTTTCTGCATGTTAAGTAGAGATTGAGCTTGAACTAGATCTTTACTAGTAGAGGAGTGTTATTCTTTTCAGATCACTTTCACTTGTTGATTCCTAATAGTTTCTGCAAGAAAATACCTTAACCAAGTAGGTCCTAATAGGTCTAAGGTGTAAACCCCAGGTGAATCTTTAATTAGGGTTTGAAATATCTTAACAAGGTTACTCCTAATAGGGTAAATCTCCTACCAGGGCTAGACGTAAATCCTTGACGAGGTGACTCCTAACAGGGTCTTTCTCTTAACTAGGCACTTTGTAAGATCCTAATAGAGCTAAGCTCTTAACCGAGTGTACTTCAAAAGAGTGGATGATTATTTGTGGGTACCATCCCCACATGTGGTTATCCCAGTTGGATTTCAATGAGAAAAAATATTGGTGTTATTATGTTGCACGGTTGTGATTGTTTATCTTTATTGGTTTGTGTATTCATGAAATGGATGTTCATTGATGTAAGTTGATGAATGGTTTGTGAAAAGATTGAAGTGTTAGATTACTGATTAACCCCCCCCCCCCCCCCCCCCACCTCTCAGTAATCTTGGACCTATTAATACTAACAATTGGTATCAAAGATTTGGTCCTCTTTGTGGTAATCCTAACAACTTGAGGAAAACATCCAATGACAAGGAAGGAATCTCCCAAGTTCTCTAAAGATAAATACCTTGTACGGAGTGATGGAATGAAGTTATATCTAAAATTTATGGGATCACATTATTGGATGCATGTCACAAGAAGGTATATCAACCCTACTAGAGCTCTCACTACAGATGAACTGAAGGAACAATGGGAGAATAATCAAGTGCAAGAAGCTATTGTAAGTGCCTTATCTGATATTGAATATGTTGATGTTCATGGAATTGATACTGCCTATGATGTTTGGGAAAATCTAAAAACTAATATATGAAGGAGATATTTATGTGTAAAAATCTAAGACAATCTTAGAGGAAAGTACGATGACATGAAGATGGGAGAAGGAGAGAACATTGCACAATATGGCCTAAGAATAAAATAAGTTGTTGGTGCTACTAGAGGTGTTGGTGGAACTATTGAGGAAGATGTTGTGGTAAGTAAAATGTTGAGAGCTTTACTACCTTCTTATGCTATTAGAGTGTCTATTATAAATGAGCTGAGAACTTTTGACAATGTTACTATAGATGGACTGGTCGGTAAGCTTGCTACATTTGAGTTAAATAACTTTGATAATAGTATTCCAAGAGTTGAGGCAACTTTCAAGGCATCAGTGTCTAATGTGCCGGTAAGGAAAAGTAAATAAATAAGTCATGATTCTGACTACACATAAATTTACATAAGGTAACTTGAAGCTATCTTGGAAGATGACATGAAACAAGGAGAGCTTGAATAACTACTAGCAAAGAGATTTCCTAGAGGGACTGGTAAGTACAAAGGCAAGCTACCACTGAAAAAAATTTCATGTAATAAGATTGGACATATTTCTTCTAGGGTCCCTAATGGTGAACAAAATGATAAGTTTATAAAGTTTAAGGGAACAGGGAAAAAAGATATTACTTTTTTAATCTCCAAGTATGAGCCCAAGACAGTGAAGGATGCAATCAAGGATGATGATTGGATAAAATCTATGAAGGAAGAACTTGATCAAATCGAGAAGAATGATACATGGACACTTGTTCCTAGACCTGTAGATAAAAATGTGATTGGTACAAAATGGGTTTTTAGGAACAAATTGAATGAAGATAGAGATGTGGCCAGAGATAAGGCAAGGCTTGTACGTAAGGGATATGCACAAGAAGAAGGAATAGACTATGGAGAAACTTTTTCTCCAGTGGAAAGATTAGAAGGGGTAAGAATTCTAATTGCTTATGCTGCTTATAAGAAGTTTAAAGTTTTTCAAAAGGATGTTAAGTCAATTTTCTTGAATGGAATTCTTGAAGAAGAGGTCTACATAGAACAACCCAGTGGTTTTGAATTGACAAAGGACAAAGGCATGGTATGGAAGCTACAAAAGGAACTATATGGATTGAAACAAGCCCCAAGGGCATAGTATGAAAGGTTACATTTTTATCTTATTCAAAATAGTTTTAATAGAACAAGTGATGATAGTAATGTGTACCTAAAAGTTGAAGGAGATAACTTATTTTTGTCTAAAGTATTTGTTGATGATATAATCTTTGGAGGAAATGATGAGATAAGTTTGGCATTTGTTGAAGAGATGAAGAAGGAGTTTGAAATGTCAATGATTGGGGACATCAAATTTTTTATTGGATTGCAAGTTTTACAACTAAAGAATAGTATATATATATCAGTCAATCCAAACATGTGAAAGAAGTACTCAAGAATTTTGGTATGGATGAATCTAAAACGGTTGGAACCCCCCATGGTAATAGGATTTAAATTGTCTAAGGATGATGAATATGATGTAGTGTATGCTACTTTGTATAGATCTCTGATCGGTAAGTTGCAATATGTTGTTCATAGAAGACCAAATATTGCTCAAGAAATTAGAATAGTGGCTAGATTTAAGCAAATCCTAAAGAATCTCATGTGGTTTCAATAAAGAGGATATTCAGGTATTTGAAAGGTACAATTGACTATGGTCTGTAGTATGCTCATGATGGTGATTTCTATTGGAGTGTGTTTGTTGATGTTGATTGGGTAGGAAATGTTGATGATACAAAGAGTACAAGTCGTGGTGCATTCTTTCTAGGTGAAATATTTGTATCTTGGACAAGCAAAAAGAAAATTTGTATCTCACAATCCACTATAGAAGCAAAATATGTAGCGAAAACTATAAATTGTACACAAATTAGATGGATGAAGTAGATTCTTGAAGGTATCAAAGAAAAGATGATTGAAATGGTAATTATCTTTTGTGACAATACAAGTGCAATAAATATTTCCAACAATCTAGTAATGCATTCCAAGACTAAGAACATTGCAATTAAGTATCATTTTATGAGAGATAAAGTGTAGGAGAAGGAGGTGAAGTTGGAATATGTACCAAAAATGGAGTAGATGGTAGATATTTTCACAAATCCACTACCTAAGGATACTTTTGAGTACCTTAGAGGTGTGTGCTATAATTGTGTCACACTTCTATGAATCCTTACATTCAAGAACACTCAAGAATGAGGTCTCAAAAATTGATCCATAGCTTCCTAGGCATGGAGTGCAAGGGTTTTTAGAATGCTCTCAGCTAGAGCTATTAAGCCTATAACCTTGCTAGTAAACCATGCAATGGGAGATTCAATGAAGACAAGGGCAAGAATGCCAATATCCTCAAGAATCAAGAATGAAATGCAATGCAAGCTAGATTAAGATGAATATGCAAGCTAAGCTAT
>MU224465.1:1601216-1611377 GCA_018584345.1 Thuja plicata
AGTTAATCAATCTTATAATGTTTCATCAATCAATTATTAATTAAGAATAATTTAATAATTTAATATTAAATATTAAATTTCATATGATTAATAATAATATAACATATATAATATATTATTATTAATCCACATGTATTATATATATTCTAATGATCATACGACTGAAGCTACAAACATTAACAAAAGGCTTAGGATAAAGTGATTTTATTATTTAATTAAAAGAGATTTTTAATTAATTAAAAGAGAGCATGTTCTCTTAATTAAATAAGATTTTTATTTTTATTTTTTCTCTTTTAAATTAAATAAGGCTCAAACCTTAGGAAATATTGAATTGACTATGATTTGATCAAGGAAATTGATATAATTGATATTGTTGATATTTGAAAATATTGATTCAGGGATTTGATAAATTGAGAAATAGGGCCCAAAGTCTAGGCGACCATTTTATGGTGTATACAAGAGGTAAGCTAGGGATTATTCCCCAACCTGATCAGAACTAAGATTTTGTTGGTGCATCAATCCAGTGGATTTATTGGCATGTCTTTCATTATGGATTGATGGTCATGGGACTACACCTTAGGGGGAGCAATCAGAAATAGATGAAGATAGTTACACCAGATGAAGCTTTGGGAATATTGCACCTTTGGAATCATTGTCAAAGGGGGAGAAGAAACAATACAAGATTAATCAGTAAAGGATGAGATAACTAGAGATCAGGAATAGAGAACTACAAAGATGTATTAGCTAAGGGGGATCGTTTTTGGTATTTAGTTTGATTGGAATTGTTGGTGTTTCCATCAATGGAAACACCAATGCCAAAAGGGGAGACTTTTTACATAACTGATGTAGACATAAATTTGAGTATGTTATGCTATGTGCTTGATGCAGATCTGATGATAGGTTGATTAGTTATGATGTTGTCATTGATGTCAACTTAGTGTTTGTTGGTTGACAGTGTGCCTTTTATGTTGATGTATGTTCAAGAGGTTGAACCCAGATCTATGGTAAGAGTTGGCATGTGTGATCATAAAGAAACACCAAGTGATGTCTCTGGATGTTGTATATATGACCGCACATTTTTATCATATGTATGGTGTAAATTATGATCGATTGAAGGTTGACAGATCAACAAGAAGAACAAGACAAAGATAAGGAGAAATGATTTGATGATTGTAAAAAATAGGTTTGGATTCAGGTGTTGTATTTCAGGATATGTTATCTTGACTATGTTATGGAGTTCTTGTTACGACCTCATCATATTTTGGTGATTAGAAGACCAATTCTCGATGAACAAAAGATCATTCAGTAAAAAGTAAAAGAAGTTCTTAGAAAAATTAGTCAAATCCTCAACCGATGGTGATGAATCATATTGTGATAAGTGGTTATGTTTTCGAGGGATCGTAGTGACATTGTAGATCTACGTGGAGTCGTGAGTTGGCATTTATATGATCATTATGATCAAATTTCTTGAAGTTGTGCAAGAACATTGGAAAGTGTGTTATGGTTTGACTTTTCTTTATCAAATCGATGTGTGATGGATTTGACGGTCGACCTAATTTTGTTAGAAAAAGTTTTAGATTGGTATTACATTTTAGGGCTCGAGAATTGAGCAGGAAAGATTTGTAAAACATTTTTTTAAGACGGTTAATGTCCCTAATGAACTTGTACTATATGTGTGTGTGTGTGTGTAAAATGATGAAATGTACAAGTGTAGATCATGGATGCAGTAGTTTGATTGAGAGAAGAGAGAAGATAGATGATTTCCTGCATGTTAGCAGAGATTTAGCTTGAACTAGATCTGTAATAGCAGAGGAGTGATATTCTTTTCATATCACTTTTACTTGTTGATTCCTAATAGTTTATGAAAGAAAATCCCTTAACCCGGTAGATCCTAATAGGTCTGAATTGTAAATCCTTTAACAAGGTGACTCTTTAATTAGGGTTTGAAACCCCTTAATAGGGTTGCTCCTAACAATGAAAATCTCCTAACAAGGCTAGACGTAAATCCCTTGATCGGTTCACTCCTAACATGGTCTTTCTCTTAACTGAGCACTTTGTAAGCTTCTAATAGGGCTAAGATCTTAACCATGCGTACTTAAAAAGAGTGTAGAATTATTTGTGGGTGCCATCCCCACACGTGGTTTTTCCTAGTTGGGTTTCTATGAGAAAAATATTGGTGTTATTGTATTGCATGGTTGTGATTGTTTATCTTCATTGGTTTGTTTATTCATGCAATGAATATTCATTGATGCAAGTTGATGAATGGTTTGTGAAAAGATTGAATTGTTAGATTACTGATTCACCCCCCCTCCCTTCTCAGTAATATGGGACCTATTAATAATAACAGTTTTCATTGTTACAAGATAGGACACATTGCAAGGTTCTATAGAGCAAGGAACAACAAGGTGAATCAATCGGTTAGTCAGTCAGACAAGAAGAAGGGAAAGAAGATTGTGAATGTTGAAGAGATCGGGAATAAAATGAAGAAAAATTGGACAAAGAAGAGTGAAGAGAAACTATCAGAAGATACAAAATCTTCACCAGGTGTGGAGGATTCTTCATCTAAATAAGTCATCATCGACTTAGGGGGAGAAAAAATTGTTGAATCTATTGAAAAAACCCTAGATGCATGTGCAGTAAGTTCTATTCACATATTTAGATGCATATGGTTGATTTGTTTTATGGTATGAAGTTTTGTTTGACCGCATGAAGAATTGGTTGACTACTAAAAAGATTTTAGAAGTTATATGATGTTTTGTTAGCAACCAGTGATGCCATTAATGTTGTAGAGTGAAGGCATATAAAAGGTGATTTTTAGGTCTATTGTGCACCTACATGTTCGAGGAGAAGACACAAAGTAACATAATTGTTGATTGAGAAATTTGACAACATTCAAGGTGATCATTTGGAGAATTTGCAGTGATTGTGAGAAAGGAAACAACAATGGTTTGAAGTTTCATCGAGAGGTGATTAGAAAGGTATTTATTTGATCTTTTGAGCTTGAATTTATTGTTTGAAAGATGTATATATCGATCATTATGGAGATTAATGAGAGACCTAGACCATAATTTAAGAAACATCCCTTCAAATAGATCAAAGATGATCCAAAGGGTGCCCTATCCAGCATGCCCTACGATGTGATCCATATTGAATATGTGTGATCATATATTCACTGTAAGTTTGAAGAGTTAGGTCCATCACATATTTTGAGTATATATGAGAATTTATGTAGTGATCTGGTATTGAAGGATGAGCACCAAGTGGTTGCAAACAAGGGTTTCACTCACACAATTAATTTTCCTGATGAGTTTGAGGAAGAACAAGTCAAATATGTGTCAAGCTGAGTGCATGACCAGTTCATGTGGCTTGATCGTCCACATAAGATAACTAAAGAAGTCATACATGTAGTGACACATTTTTGTGCAACCAGTGGGGTATTGGTACTTTGGTCAATCTCACAGGACATAGTCACAAAGTTTACTGAATCAAAGTGGGATAAGAGAGCGATGAAAATCAATGATATCCCTGATCTGAATGTGATATTTACATCTATGGTGATAGGATACAAGGTCTATCACTCTGATAGAATCGACAGTGTGCCCACTACTGCAATGCATAATGTATATAGAATGGTGATAGAGAATGCAGAGTATGATTTATGTGCTGCGATGAGCGATCGGTTATTTTTGAACATGGAGAAGATCAGAAAGGACAATAGACAAGTATTTAAATTCAATCAATTAATTATGAGATTGTTCTTTTACTTTTAGAACTTCTTTCCTGGTGTTGGTATTATTAATTGGGTAGATGGTACACTAGTGGTGGTTCGACTGAAGAATTGTATTAGATTGTTGGGTAATAGTTTTAATGAGAAAGTATAGGGCTATTTCAAAAAAATTTAGAGTAGGATACATCAAAGGGAAAGGATACCAAACCATATTGTTGAAAAATACAAGGATGATATATGTTTTATGGTTGATACTGACACTTTTCATATGGAGCAGTAGTGCCTAGGACATCTTGGGCCATTCCCATGGGATATGAGATAGAAGGTGATATGTTGATCTTACATGTTGAAGATCTATTATATAAACCAGTCGATCCAAATGAGCCTAGATTTGGAACTTAGATTGAAGAGTATGGAAGTACATAGAAAATTGACCAAACCGGCGATTGAGAAGAAGATAAGAAAATAAGTTGAAGATTTTTCATTGAAGAAAGGATTCACACATGAAGCTATTAAAAAAGATAGAGCCAAACATGCTGCAAAAAAAGCTGGATCATTAGGAGCAACAATTATAGTAGCAGATGAAGATGTAGAAGTAATTTATTTTACAATCGGTAGTGCCCCAACCAGTAGGCAAACAAGAAGTTCCACAATTTTAGTGAAGAAGGAGAAATCCACTCCTACACCTAAGGCACCCAACAAAGGAAAGAAAAGACCTACTCAACTTGAACTTATAAAGGTGAAGGAGAACACTGGAAAAAGGAAGAAGGAGAAGACTTAAAGATTTAAGAAGATTGAAGAAGAAGCAGAAGAAGGTAAATAATCTGATGAAGAATAAAAGAAGCTTAAGGCAAGTGGAAATAAGTCAAAGGTAGTTGGACCCCCTACCACAAAATTGGTCAAGATTTATTTTGGATAAGTTCATTTATGTTGATAATATTATTGCAAGAGTCAAGAGGTGGGGTGTACTAGTTGGTGTAAGGAAATTTTATGACATAGTCAATGAAAAGGACCAAAGAAATATTGAAGATGTGATTGTGTTTAGTATGCACAATTTGAGAAAAGCACTTATTGAACTTCAAGGACAAATCCCTGCATCTTTGTATAGCAAGATTGAAGCTAGGTGGCATACATTGTTGAAGGAAGACAGGGAAGAAATTGAATATAACTTAGGCCAATTACAACCAGAGATGTCTAAAGAACAAATTCAAGAGACACTTAAGAAATTTATACATGAATTCAAGACTAAGTCAAGAACTATAAGATAACTGATTGGTGATTCTCAATCAGTGCAAGAAGAAACAATGATTATCTTGAAGAAATTATTAGGCATTGATGAAGAAAAGGAAGATGAGCAAGACAAAGATGAAGAGTAAAAAGGAAAAGATGATAATGAACTGGAGATTATACACAATGATGATAGATTAATGGTGGATGGTGTGAATATCACACTTGATAATGATTATTTGGATGAGCCCAAGGACACTATGGACACCACAGGTGATATTCCTATCATGGGTATTCTTGAATAACTAAAGGACTCTATAGGAATAGATCAAGTTATGACTGATGATTCCACAGTAAATGTTCCTACCGGTGAGAAACAACAAGAACCAACAATAGAAGCAACTGGTGAAGCAGAAGACACATGAAGAAGCAAGAGAATGCACAAACTGAGGATGGATATAAGGAAGGAGATTAGAAAATAAAGAAGCAAAAAAGGAGATGACAACAAACAAAGGAGAAGAAAAGGTAATATCTTCTATGTCTATTGTTAAGAAAAGTCTTGGTAAAATGGATGAAGATAATATATAGGTCATTCAAACACCAATAGGTCTCAATACAATGAGCCCAACAGAGTTGATAAATGTTTCTATGGCCATTAAGTCTAAGACCAAAAGAGATAAACAAAAGAAGGAGGCACAAATTATGCATACTAAAAGAGACATATTGTTTGATCTTGTGCCTATGGCAGCTTATGAAGAGAATGATGTGAACTTATTGAACAATTGGGTCAATTGGTGACAACTGCAAGTAAACAAAAACAAATTCTAGAGGATTGAGCAACAATAAAGGTAGAGAATGATTATGAAAGGAAGAAATCAGAGAATTTAGTCCAACATATTGCATTTTAGAGAGGAACATTGATAGTTGAGATTAACAAGGTGAAATAAGAACTGATAGAAGGTGGTAAGATTCTTACTTCTATTTATGATTTCTCATAATTTTTGAAGGATATTGAGCAGAAAAGAGCTAAAGCTCAAAAGGAGATACACAAGTTAGTAGGAAATTTTGATCCACTGAATTATTCAATTACAAGTTTTAGAGCATTGGTGAGAAGTATTAATCATAAGCTCAAAACTTATCATAATGAGTAGGAGAAAAGGGTCTCAGTATTTTTAGAGATGTAGAGTCTACTAATTCCAAATTTGGAAATTTTGCAGAAAGGATTTAAAGATGCAACAATTATATCAACTCTACCTGATATGAGTACAGTGGATGCATTGGAGGAACTAGCCTATCTGCTAAACTGTCATATAATGATTACTGAGCATTTGAAGAAGAATGGGAGACTGACCTATAGGTCTTAAAGACCAATTTTGGTGATGTGTTAGTAGATTGTAATAGGTATATTTTACTCTCTATGAATAAATATTTACTCTGATAATTTATTGTAATACATTTGTCATTGTTGTTAAAGGGGGGGTAGATAGAGTAGTGTAGAGTGAAAATTTTGGCTAAGTATTTTTTCAGAGGGAGAAATACAGGCATGATCTATTTTTAATTACCATAGGGGGAGTACTCCTAAAGTTTAGCTCTGTACTTGTGCATTTTGGTTTTACCTAGTCAGACACCTAGCAAATTTTTTGAGTGTTTCCATCAATGCCAAAGGGGGAGATTTCTAGCATCTGATGAAGATGATCATATCCTAGATCATGTGGTGAATGTTGTAGTTTTTTCACTTCTTGCGAAAATTCTACTTCATAGGTGAGATCAGATATACCAGTGATGAAGGTGACTGTATAAGAATTTGACTAAGTATCCAGTGTATCGGTGATAACATAGTCTATGATGGTGATTTTGGTGTGCGGTGATAATATGAAGGATTAAAATGATGAAATATTATATGAAGTATCTAAAGAGTCATATTTACCTACATCTATGATCACATAAGATGATTCAATGCACAAATGAATATTTGAGGTAAACGCCAATGATATCGGAACAACAGTCAACCGTTCAAGTTAAGCTGATGAAATCGAGGTAGCAGTCAATTATATGTCAAAGTTTGATTTATTTATGAATCGTATTGTTGAGGTCCAACCTTGAGGAGTTCAATTTCCTATGTTTGCATGATCGCTTATGAAGTTTGTTTAAGATTTGGAGGCCGACTGAGGTAACACATTTTAGAGTTATTTCACCAACCTTAAAGAGTATATAAGAGAAGAAATTGAAGGATGACATAGAGAGAGTTTATATGATTATTGTAGTGATTGCAATGAATGTTTGTGTGAATAGAACAATGTTTTGAGAAGTGCTAAAGTGAATCTATCAAGCAGAGTGTGATACTTTCATATCAGTTTATTTGAGTTCATTCTCAAGGCAAGTCCTAACCAGCTTGTGATCAAAATCCTCTAACAAGGTTACTCCTAATAGGGTATGTAGGATCGTAATAGGTCTGAAGACTAAATCCTATGATAGGTGACTCTAAGAAGGATTTTTGAATCCCTTAACAGTGTAGTTCCTAACAAGAATTTTGTAATAGCTTCTAACCTGGCTATATATACTCTTAACCATGTATATCCTTAGCAGGATGATGTAATGCTCCTAACAAGGAAAGACTTATTAGTGCACTAGTGAGATTTGTGGGTGGTAATTCTTACCATGGTTTTTCCCTCTAATAAGGGTTTACATGATAAAATATTGTTGTCATTGTGTTGATTTCATGGATGTATGTTTTGCTATGCTTTTATGTTACACTTAGCTTTGCATGTTGGTTACTTTGTAAGTTGATGAATTTTTTTTGTACATATGTGGTTACACTGATTTACCCCTTCCTCTCTCAATGCCTTATAATAATAACAATCATAATTTGATCTTATATGCTATTTCTATAACTTAACCTTGGTTAGGGTTTGATCTTCAATGATGTATTCAGATTTATGCTTGCTCTTTAAAAGGAAATGGTGTACATTTTGTAGAGGGTTCTTCTCTGGTTTACCACAAAAGCTTATGCTTTGTGGGCGTAATTTCCTTATGCTTTCCATTAATGAAAATTCTTATTTTTACCTCTTCTCACCATTCTAGTATTAAGTGCATGTTCTTTGGCTTGTACTGAATATTTCTTTCATGTTTCTTAAGTTTGTATGTTGTATCTACCTTTCTTGTGAATGCTATGTAGTGAATGTATTTTCCTTGTAGTATCTCATTAGTTATGATCCGCATATGAGTCTTTAGGAAATAGGTTAGAGATGATATCAATGTATGTTTTGGGTCTTTTATTGATGTCAAGTGAAACTATAGGCGGAGAGATCCATGATTCAATCTGGTGCATCACCGTTTCCCCGTCTGTATTTCCCTTTCAGCATATCCTTCTCCCTTTTCCTCAAAAGCAATAGTTTTAGGTGCATCCAGATTGTAAAGGATGTCATCCTTCTCTGGAAACTCAACCTCACTTGTCAAGTCTCACACTTGGAGGTTGTTTCCATGTTTCACAAGGTCGCCTAGGTCTCTAACCACCATCTAGACAACAGTGCATACTTTTGTGTTAACAATTTTATAGCATGCCCAATGGGACATATTTAAATATACAAGAAGAATCTACTGGTTTGTTGATGTCAAACAAATGATTTCAACTTCTATGCTAAGGATATAGTGTTGCTCTAATCATCTCAACCTTCAAGAGGCTCAAACTCAAAGTACTTGGCGACTCCATTTCTACATCTTGGTTCACATACTGGATTGTTACAATTCATGCCCAGGACACAAACAAGGGCATCTTCTAGAGGTAATTTTCATTTTTTTCAACTCCCATTTTTAAATTCTAGAAGAAGAAAAAATAAAATTTCTCTATCACTAGTTAGGAGTTCACAAGCAACACCAACACAAACTAGATCTCTTTCTACTCCTCCTGTGATAAGAACACAACCTAGGATCCAATCCATTCACTTGAATAGATCATTAATTCATATGGTTGCCTTAAGGAATCAAGTTTTTTTTCTATCTTTAATGGTGGTAGTCCTCTTATTTTAGCCCAAAGACATGATATACCATTGGATGAATTAAAAATTTTACCAGATTTCACTGGTGAAACTTTCATTTCCCCCATAGAGCATATTAAAGAAATTTCAAATATTTATAATATACATGGCATTACAGAGGATGATATTGTTGTCAAACTATTGGCCTCATCATTAAAAGGAAAAGCCTTGCAGTGGTATAGGGGTTTTCCCCATAACTCCATCCATAATTTGGATGAGTTAGGTGAAAGGTTGTGCAAGCACTTTGAAGATAAAAGTATCACCTATCACTTTTAGAACAACTAACTACAACTAAAAGAGCACCCCATGAGTAGATGATAGACTTCAACTATAGATTTCAAAAGACATGGAATAGAATACCTAATTCAGTAAAGCCTTCCATTGGCAATGCTTTCTTGCATTATCTTAGAGCTTTCAACAATGAGATATCTACCATATTATAGACAATGGGAGGAGATACTTTACCAGTTGCATATGATGAAACTATAAGAGCATAGAATTATCTAATCCAAGGAGGAAAGTTAACTCCAAGGCCTCCAATACCTTTGTTTCTAGATATGCCTACACATCAACCTATAGTGGCTCCTATTCCTACTACCACCACAAGTCAGCCTCTTATTCCTACTCTACCAACCTCTACATCTTCCAATGGGTTAGATAAACTTGAGGCTATGATGCAAGCTATGATGCAAAATATGGATAAGAAGTTTCAAGATCATAGTGTAGAGATGCAAAGTGTTAAGCAAGACTTCAGTTATCAGATGCAGAACATGGGAAACAAGATGGTGACATTAGAAAGACAACAAGCTCAAGGTAATAAGCCTTCTCAACCTTATAATCAAAATTCTTCATTCATTAGGCCACAAAATCAAGGACAAGGTTCATAGAACCAATATAAGTCTTGAAATAGTGCTTCCCCTTCAAATTCAAATACAAATGTAATGTCCCCTTTCTAGAATAGGATTTAATAATAAATAATAAAAATTAAATTACTTAAAAAAACATAACACAATATAATTTATTATTAACATAATAATATAATTTATATTATCATATAATTATTCATAATAATGAATAATAGTTAAATAATTAAGCAATCAATAATAAATAAATAAATAATATATATATATATATATATAACTAGGTAAATATTATTTAATGATTAAATTCAAA
>MU224465.1:1611426-1632722 GCA_018584345.1 Thuja plicata
TATATATATATATATATATATATATATATATATATATATATATATATAAGACTCAAATTGAGCTACATAACAAGCAAGCATTTAGATGAGAAGATCTCATATAATCACTATATGAATCAGACATTCCAGACAAGCATTCATATAGATCAAAAGGTCCTATCAAACCTACACAAATTCATCTTAGCATATTGATAAAGGCATATCAAACATAGTGGTTAAAGTGATAAACCAACCGGTAATAAATTGCCATATCACAAGCATAATATTAGATAAGCATTTGCATGAGTATATTGTGTTATCAGGAACAGTGTCATCCCTATGCTACAATCTTCATAAAATGGATCAGTATATCTCAAATGATATTATCCCTATACATTAAATAGGCCTAGAATTGATACATTGATATAATCTTAATCTTGCATAATCCAAGATTCCTATAGAAAAGATACAACCTAATCAGAATACATCTTAGTCTTCAAATTATATCGCATGCATTGAAAAAAGGAACCATCATTCCGATAGAAGTCTTTGAAAAATATAACTCTTGCATAAAATTAAGGTAATTAACTTCACAATTATAAGGAATTTAAAAAGAAGTTCCCTTCCAATTGAAGATAATTCTAAAATCTTAAGGGAACGAATAAGGGGGACACTACAAAATCCAGTAAGGACACTTGTTACCCAAAATAATTTTGCTCAAGAACAAGAAAAAGAATGTTACCATCCTGGTAATCAATCTCATGATCAAGGTGTGAATTTTCAAGCTATGACTGTGCAAGAGAAATAAGAAACTTTAGGACAACAATATGATACAAATCAGCCCAATGCTAGATATCAAGCTCAGATGCATGGGGGCGCTTCCTATGTCAATTGGCGGAAGACTGATTCTTGTGGAATCAATCAAGAGAGCAATGGAATTGCAACCACATATGCCATGACCCTAAGGCCACTAGACAATGCAGCTATCCCAGTCCAAAATCATAATAAAGAACAAAGTAACATGAAGCTAGTGGAGTCTAAAGTTGCTCCTATATCAATAAAGAGTGGATCATCAGCTTCATCCAACCCTACACAACCCAAAGAGGAGGACAATCCAAGTAAGAAGATTAAACAACCTACCATTTATATCTATGTAGTCATAGGAGATAAAATAGTTCATAATTACATGATAGATTGAGGTGCTAGTACCTCAGTCATGCCCGAGAGGATTGTTGATCTTCTACGCATAAGATATGAACCTATGATTAAGGATGTTGTCCAACTAGATGACAATTTTAAAAATACTATAGGGGTATTAAAAGATTTAAATTTGGCCTTGCATGCATGCCCTGGTTGCATTGTCTTGCAAGACATATCAATCATAGACCTCCCTACACACTTTTTCATCTGCCTATCTAGAGATTTCACTGCTAAGATATGTGGGTTGATAGATCATGTCGATTGGTCCCATATGTTTTTTAGAAATAGATATGGCAGAAAAGATTCTATAGAGGCGGAACCCTTCACCAAAAATCATGTAGAGCCTTACATGCTTAATCTTGGAAACATGAATTGTTGTTTTAATGATGAGGAGGAAGATGGTATGATCCATGAATCCAATACCCTTGTCGAAGGCATTTCAAATCTGATTTTAGATGAGTGGGCTACTGAGAACCATAAATTAGATCCATACAGACATATGAATGAGGTAGTGCAAAGAATTTATTATCCATGAACATGATGTTTTTATTCCAAATCTGATCCAAGATGAAAGAGAAGAAGGGGCACAACAACTCAATGAGATTTTTGTTTCTAATGGGAAGATTGACGAAATGGTGACTTTTTTTTTATGAGCTCCCTAGTTTTATTGTTGATAATGAAGAGGTCATGCTTGATCCAACATCAATGGAGGGATTTGAGTAGAAGGAACAGATAGATCGGCTAGAAGAGGTGTTCTTCTTTCAAGAGGCAGATGAGAGCTTTATGTCCTTTAGAAATGAGAAGAGTGATCTAAAGATGAATTAATTCATCAAGATGAACAACATGATCAAAGGAGAGGTTCCTCTTTTCCATTAAATTCATGTATAAAATTTTAGTACAACCATCTTGATGATGATGGGAGGATGGTTCTTGGATATGTCAAGCAATCCAAGATGAAATAAAAAGGCTGCTATTTCAACAAACCAGTTAATGAATTTTTTTATGTTTCATTTGTAAATACTTGTACATAGTAGAGTATATTTTCTATGCTTTCCAAGAATTGCACTAGAGCAACTATTTGTTCTAGAGACAACAAGTTTTGGTTTTGTTTAGTTACAAAAGGGATGTTGCAAGCTCTTTAATGATTCCATGCCCAATGAATTTCCAGGCTACTAGTCATAGAACATAGAAGTTTTGTGCCACCTTGACTCGCTAGAAATGTTGACCATTTATTGTCCCCATCAAATTCTCAGATCATACTACAATTAGGGGATTCCAGTTGAACCAATTGATGCATAGCTAATAAGTCAAAAACCCTTTAGATCAGGCATATCATTGTAACTTGTCTTAGGTTATACCAATACGATCTTATAGTGATAAAAGAGGGCATAAAAGGGTGATTTCAACAAGATTGGTCAAAGACTTCCCCAAAAATTCAAACATGTTGTCCTTCGGGATTCAAATGTAGTTATTTGTGTAGCTAGTCGAGGTATTACCAATGGTTTTCATCGACATAGGTTTCACTATCGGGAATGAAAATTTTGTGAGGAGCGATAATGTTGCCTTAATTGATGGTTTCCATCAACATAGGTTTTTTTGATAAGGTTCATCAGATAAGGGTTGAGTTGCAGAAAGGATGAAGAGAACAGAGTAAAACCTAGGGCTTCCAAAAATCTTCCAAATTTTCCTTGCCTTAGTTTTTTTTATCAATATTAGAATTTTGGGTTTTTGGTGCTATTCTGGAACTATCTTTTGGTTCTAAAGATACTTCTAGAACTCTTTTTAGGATCCAAAGGAGAAGATGGAACAAAAGGAATACAAGACTTTTCATCTTTTCATGTTTTTGAAGCAGTGCAGGAACTAGTGTCGGATCCTGACATTTATATTGGAACTAATTAGAAAGGATGAGTCCCACTTTTTGTCTAAGCATACAAAGATCAAATGCTTCTAAAATTGATTTTGAGATCCAAAGACACTTCCAAAACTCTTTTGGGATTTTGAAGTTCAACAAGGAACACATGTTCTCATCGATAAAGGTCTGGCTAATGGCTTTCATCGACATTGGTTGGATTGTTGGAAGTCATGAAATATTGTGTACCGATAGTGTAAGTCTCATTGATGGTTTTTATTGGTGAGGGTCTCATCAATCAGGAGTTTGGTCTTCGTAGTGATAGTTCATCGACATAGCTTAACTCATCAAGAAGAAGGATTTTGTGCCTTATGATGGTGTTAGTTACCCTGATAGTTGTCATCGGGGTAGGTCTTCTGATGGGTCTTTTGGGAAAATGATATGAAAAGTAGCATCGACATGAGTCTTGCTGATGAGTTCATCAAAAGAGAGAGAAAGTGACTAAGTCTTAAGACTTTTGGGATTTTTTCAGTATTCTAGAACTCTTTTCGAAACCCGACGTGCTAAATGGAACTAGGTTTATCGGTGAAGGAAGATGACTTTCAGGTTTCTCAAGTAGTTCCAGAACTTCCTTTGGGTTGCAAAGGAACTTCTGGAACTAAGGCCAATTTCTAACGACCAATGAAAAGCACTCAATAGGGCCCACTCTTGCCAAGATAAAGTGGTTTGATGGTTCCTAAGGGGTTTTTGGAACCCAAAGGAACAAAAGGAATGAAGAAGGGTGACTTCAGGAAGAAAATTCAAAGGTGGGTTTTGTAGACTATTCCAGAATTAAGGTTAGAACTCAAAGATCGACATGGAACACATTTCTCATCGGCAAAGCTTCCTTTTGGTTATGACGATGATTAGTATTTTCAATGCCAGAGATATTTTGGTGCAAGAACACATAGATGTTTCTGGGTTATTTTCCATTGGTGGAGCTCTTGCCTACCAACCAACAATGAGTGATAGTCATCAAGATCATTGATATGGGTCTTGCCGATAAATTTCATTGGTATAATGATAACCATAGGAAGAGAGTAAATCATGAGAGTTGATAGTGCATGTTATACCGATGGTTTCTGTCGGGGAAGCTTTCTCATGGTATCACTGATATCTTTAGAGACATTGATAGATGCAAATTCCTTATTGGAGAAACTTTTGTGGGGCTTCACCGATATTCAATTGTCACGGGATTTAACTTTGGCTCCAACTAACACATAGATCTTTTAGGGAGACTTTCAACAAGAGGAGCAAAATAAGAACAAAGCATGAATGCTCACATCTACTCCCCGTGACTTGTCCTAATGAAATCAACCACTTCAATGGCACTATTACTCCACTAGAGGGTCTCGATATGATCTTCCCCATCTATTTTTCTGAATATTTTATACTTGTAGATGAATCTCAAGACAAGTTTCTACACATCACAGGGAAAAATCATGAAGACTCAAAGGGACATAGTAATAGCAGAGGATAGGAAATTCTTCTCAACTATTGGGGAATTTATTGTGGTTGCTTCCTATAACTTATGAGATCAGATTTTATCTAATTTGTTCCTTCTTTTTGTTACTTTTGAAGTATTCAATCTACTTCTGAGATCATATTTTGATATGAAATTCTCTTTTTGTAACTTAACCCTGGTTAGGGTTTGATCTTCAATGATGTATTCAGAGTTATTCCTTCTCTTTAAAAGGAAATCTTGTACATTTTGTAAAGGGTTATTTTCTAGTTCACCATAGTAGCTTATGCTTTGTAGACGTAATTTCCTTATGCCTTCAATTAATGAAATTTCTTGTTTATACCTCTTCTCACCATTCTGGTATTAAGTTCATGTTCTTTTCCTTGTACTAAATTTTTATTTCATGTTTCTTAATTTTGTATGGTGTATCTACCTTTCTTATGAATGTTATGTAGTGAATGTATTTTCCTTGTAGTATCTCATTAGTTCTAACCTATATAGGAATCTTTAGGAAATAGGTTAGAGCTGATGATGCAGAGCTATCCTCTATTCTGGAAAATTGACATAGTCTGACCTTAGGTGTCAACTCTACACCCAAATTTGATCAAGAGAGTTCTCTACACCTTCAAAAGATCCTGCAAACAATCATCAAATACATTATTCTCATAGAGGATACTAAGTCTTCTAGAAAGAGACCTATGTTTGATTTTATCACAAAGTGGGAACCTATATATTGTGAGGGGATGGAAAGGTTCTAGATAATTTAAAAGTCTCTAAAAGAGATGATTAAAAACCCTTAAAAGTGTCTAAGAGTTCAGACAACAATTCTAGCTTATATGTCTTCTTCGCTTGTAGCCCTAGTGAGCGAGTTTTTGAGACTTAATTTCAAAAATTCCTAAAGGACCTATCAAAAAAAGATAAGATATAGATACCCTTTATAGATTTATATCAAACCCTAAAATAATAGACTTTGAAGCACAAAGGAGAGTGTCAGATGCTTATTGTTACAATAGACCTAATTAGGCCTAAAAGGGTTGACTTGTTCTAGAAGTCTTCACCACTCGAACTCCTCGAGAAAGCCACCACTTAGAATGTTTAAAGGGACCTCTTAGAGACCAAAATCCACCATCAAATTGATTTTTTCCACCCCCGAAGTGCTGCTTCTACTTCATTCTTCTCTGGACTGAACCAAACACATAGAGATGCTTGGCCTAGGGCTTGCAAGCAAAAATAGGAAAATTATTCCCCTTCTCCCAATCTTTTGGAATTGTAAAATAAATTGACCATAATTATATTTCCCTAAAGGACACGAGATTCCCATGGTGGGAAATCAAGTTAGGGCATGTTTTGTGAAAACTGCCTATTTAGGAAGGGTTTATGTGCACTCAAGAGAGATTTGCTTATAACTATTGACTCTGATCTTCAAAATAATTCAAACCAATTGCATTTATTCCTTAACTAATCCTATACTTAAATTCATCCACTCATTAGCTTCTTTCAATCCGTACAATTTCATACACATTTGTTTTGCAGACAAAATTTAGGGAAAATAGGGAGTTTTATTGATTTCAAAAACAAGATTACATCATCCTATCTTCCACCCACCTGAAAGGGATTATGAAGATCTTTCCCAATGGATCCAAAAAAATTTTTAATGTTGTGACTGTTTGGAGGCAATTACATTATGTTTAGCAACTTTTTGTAAAAGTTGCTTAACAACATTTCTCGCTTTGTGCAACTTTTTGCATTTCTTGCAAAAGTGCACTTTTTCCCTAATAGGACCTAAGTATAAGATCCTAGAGATCATTATTGACTTGAAACATAATTAAAAATCCTAATAACATACGTAGACTAAACTAAATACAAAACATGCCAATTGACCATAGTCAAAGCCCAAGGAACTTATAAAGACACCAAGGGTGACTAGGCCTTACAAGTTTGCTTATTAGCAATGTTTGAAAATTTCTTAAAGACCCTTAGGCATGGAGGCCCTTGGGTGAATCCTTTTAATACCTTAGAAGGATTTTTTTTTAAGAATGGAGGGAGGTGCTTCTGCGCCATACTCCCTTGGTTTTGAAAACTAAAGTTCCACTTGAGAGCAATTGTTGAACATAAGTTCCATGCTTGTTAATACACTCTTCACTCATCCATGTGGTATCAATGTCAGGTAGCCCCATCTGTTTAACCAAGTAGTCTTTGTAGGTCTTCTTCCCAGTTTTCTTGACAACTTTGGAGTCAAGAATCTTTTCCAATTGAAGTAGCTGGCTAGGCGGCAAATCCTTGATCCATTCAGCCTATGTATCTTTAGTATCATGTAAAGAAGTATTAGATCCTACATCACCTTTAAAAGGAGCGAGATCACAAATGTTAAAGATAAGAGAAATAGAAATTGTTGGGGGTAAAGAAATTTCATAATCATTGTCCCCAAACTTATGAATTATTTGACAGGGACCAATCTATCTCATTTACAATTTAGTGTGCCCCCTAGGTAGCCTTTCCTTGTTCAAGTATTCCCATACGTGATCTCCTTCTTTGAAAGTGACATATCTCTTCTTTTTATCTGCATGTTCCTTGTACTTTGCAGTATTCTGATTCAATGTAACTCTGACTTGATCATGAATATGTTTGATCCATGCAAACATCTCTTCACCCTGTGCACTAACTTTAAAGTCACTTGGTAAGTCTCTCAACTCCATGAATCCTTATGGATGTATTCCCTAGTTCACTTGGAATGGTGTCTTCCCTGTTGACTTGTTTACTGTATCATTGAAAGAAAACTATGCTTGAGGAAGGATATCATCCCAAGTTTTTCCATATTGTTTTGCTAGACACCTTAGAAGGTTGCCTAAGGACCTTTTTACAACTTCATTTTTCCCATCTGTTTGTGGATGGTATGTAGAACTGAATGACAAGTTTGTCCCCAACTTTTTCCAAAGGGTTCTCCAAAAATTCCCTTGGAATTTCACATCTCTATCCGAGATAATGGATGACGGCAATACATGAATCCTGACCACCTCCTTAAAGAAAAAGTTAGCAATATGAGAAGCATCATTATAAACTTTACAAGGAACAAAGTGAGCCATTTTGCTAAATCTGTCAAGTATAACAAAGATGATATCAAATCCCTGTTTAGTTCTTGGAAATCCTAGGACAAAGTCCATACTCACACTTTCCTATGGCTTTGTTGGAATTGGGAGTGGTTGATAGAGACCTTGATTGGTCCTAACTCCTTTAGCCCTTTGGCAAATTGTGCAAGTCTCAACAAACTTTCTAACATCAGTGGGGAGCCTAGGCCAATGATAGTTTCTCCTTATGAGTTCAAATGTCTTATCAATCCCAAAATGACCCCCTAGTGTGCAACAATGCTTCTCTCTGATCATATTTTCTCTTATGGAGCATTTAGGAATACAGAATTGACCCCCTTTGAACAAAAGACCAATCTGCAATAAATATTCTGAATAAGTAGTGTTATATGCATCTGAGAGAGTAGATAAAACCTTGTAGATATCACCAAAGTCTAAATCATCCTTGTATAGTTGCTTGAGGGAATCAATTCCCATGCTTTGGACTTGTACTTCTTCAACCAAAATCACTCTTCTACTAAGAGCATCTGCAACTTTGTTTGAGGTTCCTTTCTTATGCTTTATAGAGAATGTGAATGCTTGGAGTTGTTCAACCCATTTCATGTGCATGCAACTTAACTTGTCTTGACTATTAGGAAAACTTAATCCATGATTATTTGTAAAAACAATAAATTCCTTTGGTAGCAAGCAGTGCTTCCATTTATTGAGGGCTTGAACCATAGCATAAAGTTCCAAGTCATATGTACTATACTTTTCTTGGCTTCATTCAATTTTTTAGAGAAGAAAGCTACTGGTCTTCCATCTTGGCTAAGGATTGCACGTATGGCTAGATTACTAGCATCTGTTTCCACTATTAACAATTTTTTGAAGGTAGGTAGTGCCAAGATTGGATATTGTGCTACTCTCCCCTTCAAATACTCAAAAGCTTCATCTGCTTGGGTTTTCCACTGGAATTTTGTTTTCCTACCACACTTGATGGTATCAAGGAAAGGTGTACAAATGTGACTGAAATTTTGACAAACTTCCTATAAAAGGTAGCCAATCCATTAAATCTCTTGACTTCTCTTGGTGTCTTTGGTGTTGGAAAATTGAGGATAGCCTTTACCTTTTCAGGATCCATTTTCAAGGTGCCCTTTGAGATGACAAAACCCAAAAATGTCAACTCTTGTTGCATGAATGCACATTTTTCTAGGTTGATAGACAATTTCTTCTCATGTAGTCTTTGGAGGACTAGTTCCAAGTGTCTCATATGTTCTTCTTTAGTGCTACTAAAGATCAAAATGTCATCCAAGTAGACAACTACAAACTTGCCTATGAAATCATGAAGCACTTCATTCATTAATCTCATGAAAGTGCTAGGAGCATTACTAAGACCAAATAGAATCACAAGCCATTCATATAATCCCTCATTGGTTTTAAATGTGGTTTTACACTCATCTCCAGGCCTTATCCTTATCTGATGATAGCCTAACTTAAGTTTTATCTTAGAAAAATAACATGCTCCTCCAAGTTGGTCTAATAGATCATCTATTCTGGGTATAGGGAACCTATATCTGATTTTTATTTTGTTTATTTCCATAGATTCAATTCATAGTCTCCATTTTCCATCCTTCTTAGGGGCCAAAACACTTGGGACTGCACAAGGGCTAAGACTCTTTTGTCTGAGTCCTTTGGTCAACAATTCACTGACTTGTTTAGTGACCTCGGCATTCTGATCAGGGGTGAGTTTATATGAAACTTTGTTGGGTAGGGAAGCACCTAGAATGAAATCTATCTAAATACATATGTCCCTTAATGGTGGGAGTTCATCTGGTGTGTCTCTTGCAACTATTACCTTATACTTCTACAGCAGACTATCTATTTCCTTAGGTACCTCTTTGTACACTATTTTATTCTTTGGTTTAAGGACTAGGGCATATCCTACCTCTGGATCTTGAATAGTACTAATCATTTCTTGTTCTCCTGCAAGCATGACTAATTGCTCCTGTGGTTTTTCTTATTGAGGATCAGGAAGAGGGATCAGATTGTATTTATGACCACCCTTATTTATTTGATACTTATTTGTGACTCCATCATGTTTGGCTTGAAGATCATATTGCCATGGACATCCTAACAAAAGGTGACAAACATCCATATCTACAACATCAAAAAGGACTCTATCCTTATAGTGTTTGATGGAAAAATCTACCCAAGCATGTTCATTTATAAGGTTTTGTTGTCCTTTTGTCAACCAAGAAACATGGGAGGGATTTGGGTGGGGTACTTTCTCCAATTTTAATTTATCTACCATCTCCCTAGATACAAGATTTTCAGTAGAACAAGAATAAATAACTAACTTGCATACATTTCCATGGCTCTTGCAGTTGGTTCTAAAGAGATTCTTTCTTTGAGGAGGCTCCACTGGCATAGGCACTTGGATCAGGTTCCTCTTCATCATGAGGCATACTCCTTCTTCTCTAGTATAGTCTCTCACACTGTTAGCATCATCTTCTTGTACTAGGTTGGGCCTCCTTTCACCTTGGTTATTATGTATGTTTCTGCCTGGACACCTATTGGTGTAGTGGCATGTTTTATTGCAATTATAGCACTTGATTTGTTCATTATTTCTTCCTCCATTGCTACCCCTACCATTTCCTCTTCTTCCTCTGTATCCACCCCTTGAATTGTTTTCTCCTTAGGTTTTCTCTTTATTGGATTCTCCTTGAGGTCTATTACTTTGTCCTCTTCCTCCAAATTTTCCTCTTCCTCTATCAATCTTACCTTTTCCTCTACCACTTTGTTCATTTCTTCTTCTGAACTTCTCTTCTACCTTTAGTGCCAATTGATAACACTGGTTTACTGTGGTAGGGCTTGTTAGGCTAAGTTCATCTTGAATTTAAATTCTTATTCCTTGCATATATCTAGCAAGCTTTACACATTCTGGTTTAGCAAGCTTGGATTTCATCACCAATTTATGAAATTCTTTAGTGTAGGTTGAGATATCCTTCTCCTTTTTTCTTAGACTCATCCTTTTTTATGAATTTGGATTTCATAATCTTCAAGGACATAAGTTTCTCTGAGTAGAGATACCATTCTCTTCCATGTGGTGACTGGATTCTTTCCTTTCTTCACCCTATCATCTTGAGTGAAGTTCCACCATGTCAGTGCAGAGCCTTTGAGCTTTGACTTAGCAATCTTCACCCTCTTATTTTCAGGGATGTCTTCACAATTAAAGAAACTATTTAGGGCATCCACCCAATCCATTGCAACATCTAGGTCCATCTTCCCATTATATGTAGGCAACTCAAGCTTGGTATCCATGGTTCTCCTCTCCATAGATTTTAGAGTCTTCATAAGTAGTCTCTGGTCTGTAGGACATTCATCTTCCTCCTGCTCAAGGGGTTCTTCTTCACTCCCTTCTTCAACGTCTTCAGAGTTACCACTTTTCCTACAAAGCTCTTCCCTAAGATCTTCCATTTGTTGTCTCATCAACTGCATCTCAGTGTCAATTTCTTCATCATGATTTGTCCTTTTCTCTCTGAGGTATCTTACTATCTCTGCATTGGTCATCCTTGTTGACAACCCTCCATCATCTTCTGCTTCCATGGTGTTGGTTTGATTTTGCCCTTAAGGATCTTTGATGCTCCGATACCACTTGATGTAAAGCTATCCTCTATTCTGGAAACTTTGATGTGGTGTGACCTTAGGTTTCTTTTCTACACCCAAATTGGATCAAGAGAGTGCTCTACACCTTCAAAAGATCCTTCAAACAATCATCAAATACACTATCCTCCTAGAGGATACTAAGTCTTCTTCTAGAAAGAGACCTATGTTTGATTTTATCACAAAGTGGGAACCTATATGTTGTAAGGGGATGGAAAGGTTCTATACAATTCAAAATTCTCTAAAAGAGATGATTCACAACCCTTAAAAGTGTCTAAGAGTTCAGACAACAATTTTGGCTTATATGCCTTCCTAGCTTGTAGCCCTAGTGAGTGAGTTTTTGAGACTTAGTTTCAAAACTTCCTAAAGGACCTATCAAAAAAATATAAGATCTAGACACCCTTTATAGATTTATGTCAAACCCCAAAAGCATAGACTCCCAAGCACAAAAGAGAGTGTCAAATGCTTACTGTTACAGCAGACCTAAATAGGCCTAAAAGGGTTGATTTGTTCTAGAAGTCTTCACCAGTCAAAATCCTAAAGAAATACACCACTTGGAATATTTAAAGGGACCTCTTAGAGACCACAATCCACCATTAAATTTAGTTTTTCTACCCCCAAAGTGCACCTGCTACTTCATTCTTCTTTGGACTGAACCAATCACATAGAGATGCTTGGCCTAGGGCTTGGAAGTAAAAATAGGAAACTCATTCCCCTTCTCCCAAGATTTTGGAATTGTAAAATAAATTGAACCTAATTGCATTTACCTAAAGGACACATGATTCCCACAGTGGGAAAGCAAGTTAGGGCATGTTTTGTGAAAACTACCTGTTCAGGAAGGGTTTCTGTGTACCCGAGAGAGATTTGCTTATAACCATTGAATCTGATCCTCAAAACACTTCAAACCAATTTAATTGATTCCTTAACTTATCCTAGACTTAAATTAATCCACTCATTGGATTCTTTAAATTTTTACCACTCCGTACATGTTTGTTTTGTAGACAGAATTTAGGGAAAATAGGGAGTTTTATTGATTTCAAAAACAAGATTACATCATCTTGTCTTCCACCCACCTGAAAGGGATTTTAAAGACCTTTCCCAATAGATCCAACCAATTTTTTAAGGTTGTGACCATTGGGAGGAAATTACATTATGTTTAGAAACTTTTTGTAAAAGTTGCTTAACAACATTTCTTGCTTTGTGCAACTTTTTGCATTTCTTGCAAAAGTGTACTTTTTCCCTAATACGTACTAAGTCTAAGATCCTGGAGATCATTATTGACTCGAAACATAATTAAAAAGACGAAGAACATACCTAGACTAACCTAAACATAAAGCATTCCAATTGACCATAGTCAAAGCCCAAGGTTTATTAAGACACCAAGGGTGACTAGGCCTTACAAGTTGGCTTATTAACAATGTTTGAAAAGTTCTTAAAGACCCTTAGGCATGGAGGCCCTTGGGTGAATCCTTTGAAGACCTTGGAAGGATATTTGTTTTGAAGAGTGGAGGGAGGTGCTCCTGCACCAGATGAGATTTTTGTATGTTTTGGGTCTTTTTTTTATGTCAAGTGAATCTATAGGAAGAGATTTCCATGATTCAATCTGCTGCATCACCATTTCCCTTTCAATATTTTCTTCTCCCTTTTCCTCAAAAGCAATAGTTTTAGGTTCATCCAGATTGTAAAGGAAGCCAACCTTCTCTGAAGAGTCAACCTCACTTGTCAAGTCCCACACTTGGAGGTCATTTTCATGTTTCACAAGGTCTCCTAGGTCGCTAACCACCATCTATGCAAGGGTGCGGAATTTTGTGTTAACAGGTCCCTTGCAAGCATTGATGCTTGCCTCTTTGACTCACTAGAGGACATTCCAAAGTTGACGAAGATCTTCACATGATCCTTCTCACTTGTCACTATAGAGCTCCTAGATGAGGACCTATCAAGTGCCTCATCTCTAGCCCTAGCTATCGATGAGGTGCCTGGAACCACCCTTGCAGTCATTCCACTGTTGTGTCGACATCCCTCCCCATATGATAAAGATAGGGAGGATGACAACTTGTTGATGGATGACCTATGAGGGTTGGAACCACTTCTACATCTATACATTAAAGTGTGCCTATATTTGTTCACATGTGCTTGTCTTTTATCGTTGTTCCCTCCCAGAGGACCCTTGTATTCTGTTGGTACTTGGGAATGGGAGGTTTTTGTTGTAAACTTCTTCTATATGTTGTCTTTTTATTCTCTATGTCATAATATTTGACTTTCAAATTTGGAGATGACACAAAGTATCGGGGGCGTTTAGGCACCCCTTCCATATTGACCCATTTTTTTCTTTTTTGTTTTCAGTTGTCTTTCTTCAAATCCATGTTATGGATGGTGGTGATGAAATATCCCCTAAGAGAGGATGTATGTCTACGCTTCTGGGTTCTGATGCCAATCCTACTAGATCCCCTTGTGTCTATGAAAGATGTTGTGGAAACATGTATCACCTATTAGGAAGTGGCATTCCATGAAAACATCTTGTATGTTGCCATGCCATATCATCTTTTTCCTTCCTTGGAATGGTCTATGATCCCCTCTGAGAAACATAGTCCATCCCAATGGGGGGCTGTGTTATATGCATGTCTATGTTCCATTTTCCTTTTATCTAACGATGTCTCTACGCTAAAGGTTTTTTCTCAATTTTTTTTAAAATTGGACGTTATCTGCCTTGGTGGAGGCCAAACCACCAATCATTGTCTCATTTCTTGCCCTATCATACGCCTATCTGGCTTAATGTTATGCGTATTAAAAATGATCTTAAGCCACCCTATCACATGCCTATCTAGCATTCACTACACATGTTGACGCACCATCAAAAGTCTCCCTATCACATGTCTATCTAGAATTCTCTATGCATGTCAGAGCTTATTAAAAATTGCCCTATCATATGACTCAGCATAACACAAATTTCCTAGCCATATCGACATATCATCAAGTCTAACTATCACATACCTATCTAGCATTCACTACGCATGTCAGAGATTATAAAAAATTGCCCTATCATATGACTTGACATAACACAACTTGCCCAACCATATCGATTTATCATCAATAATATCTATCACAAGTGTCTTCATCATTTAGCACACCTGAGTATGTTAAATCCTACTTAGTTTCAAATAAGGAATTCCTAGCTGGGGGCAACTCCATGCAACATAATTACTGCAGGTAAGTCAGGTAAGAGCTCCTTACTTTAGATAGTTCACACTTCTCACTATGGATGATATTCTCACTAAAGTGGGGGAAAAATCTAATGGAGTAAATTGGACACCCCCATGTAAGATATCATTTTTGTATTTTGTCCACTTTAGCCTAATATACAAATCCCATCACCCTTTCTTATCTTTATCACCTTGCCAGCTCGCCATCCAACTCAAATCCATGTAATGAAGTCCTAATGACCTTTAGACATGTGTGGGTCGTAGAGAAGTTCACACAATGCACTCTCATCTGAGAATCTGTAGATGTGTAGAGGACCGTTTGAGCATTACAAACTTACCACCCTGCGATTGTAATGTTCGGAATGATGGATTTCTGCATGGATTCCATCTGGGGTATTCAAAAACCCCTCCTTGTATGCATTTTGGTATCTCTATAATATTTCTCTTGCTTCTAGATTTATTGTTTGGTCTTCTATAGCTTCGTACACACATTCATCACTTCTAGCTTGCATCTTCTTGGCTCTCTACATATCCATTTGTAGGTTCTTGGGCTTCCATTGACGTTTTTCAAGCACTCACATTGCTCACAATTTCACCACATTTTCCTCATTGGACTCTCATTGTAAAGGGGAGTTCACTCACCTCTTATTTTGTGTCCTTAATGACATGTTTTTCTCTATATTTCATTCTTATATTTCTTATTCTATTTTATTTATCCATAGGATTATCTATCACCTCTTTTTATCTTGTCTATTGGACTACTATAGAGGTGGAAACACCAAAACAATGATCTAACTAAGACAGGTCTTTAAACAACCCCAAATATTCTTCCTTATTTCATTGTGTTTATGTTTCATGGACTCTTAAACTCGTGGCTTCACCTTCGTCAACCTTCAAACCCAAGTTCAATTTATCCTTTCTTCGTCAATTTACTGTCATATTTGTATTGTTGCTTGATCATAGTTTACTTTTTATTGTTTAGTTTCAGTATTTTGTTCTCTCCTTTGATTTTTATCAATCCTCTCTACACTTTGCTCATATGAGACACCGGCGCATCGCGCTAGCGTGTGGCACCCGTGTTGTATTCCTAAACTCGTGAGGGTGTCTGAGGCTATAGGTTTGTAGATATAGGTGTTAGTTCTCTAAGTTGTGTCCTTTTGATTGTGATAATCTGAATATTTACATCACCTGTTTTGCACTATATATTTACGTTTATTTACACAAGTACATTGGATAATATTTAATCACACATTGAGACAATTGTTCATTCAAACACAACCCTCTATCTCAGGTCTGCTCTCCCTATCACTCCTAGCTAGTAAAGTGAGGTGGTTTGAAGGTAATCATGTATCCCTTGAGGTTTTAATCGACCTCTAGATTGGTGTATTATTTTCTTCCCTACAATACCTATGCTTTACATTGTCAAAAAACATCACCCATTAAGCCTTGTAAAATCTCCACGCGCTCCTCATCCTTGACATTGAATTACTTTAAGCCTTTTTGAGGATAAAATTCTAATTCTTAAAATATGGAATTTTCACAACAATATCAAGTGTATGGATATTTTTCATATTTTTTTGTTGTATATACTCATTTCAACTAATTTTTGAATTCAAAGCAATTGTAATTTGGATAGAGGTTTATGTCACCATGCATATATTTTTTGTGTACATTTTAATTAACTGCTTCCTTTTTGTGTTTAAATTAGGATATCAATAACTACAGAAAAAGGTATTTTTAAAATATTTTTTTAATCTATTTTCCTATTTTTTCACATAATGATAAAATAGACAAGGGACAAACAAGGAAGGTAGTGAGAATAATAAAGGAGTAACCTCACCAAACAATGATAAAATATAGAAAATTCAATGAGCAAGAAACAAAGAGTGCAATGGTTTGTTGTAAGAGTACTACTTGGGATTAGGGCATCCTTGGATGGAATAATTTTTAATATGTATGTATAGGTCAAAGAAGAGGAAGTAATATGATAGAAGTCAAATTAAGTAGGAAACAATACACTCTTGAGTGTAGGGAAAATAAGTTAAAAACATGTTATATTTGTTAGGCTATGCATCTTTGCTTCATAATCATCATATTATGCATGCATACCATACACATAATGACTATCAGACATACACATGAGATTCATTAACATACATATCTATGAGCATCCAAATGTAAGAAATCTAGCTAGATATACTATGTGCATACTCAAAATACACATAAAACATCACATTCATGTCATTGATACTCAACAAATCATGCTCATATTATATAGTCCATGTCATCACGTACAAATACATCAATACACTCTTGAGTATAGGGAAGATGAATACAAAACATGTTATATTTTTTATTCTATGCATTTTTTTCATTGTTACATATATACATACCATACATACATAATCTCCATTACACATGCAATTGATATTTATGAACATACTTACCTACAAGCATCCAAATATAAGCAATCTAGCTATATACCATGTGCATCATCAGAAAACATATAGAACATTACATTCATTATCAATAGAACTAATAATATCAATATCATATGTTAATGTTCTCATGTACAAAGACATCAATGTGCTCGAGTGAATTGTCTCTTTAGAGCATCCATGCAACCAAAAATATGCCCCTAGGGAACGTGTCTCCAGATAGCTATATTAGCCTATCCCTCTATCTTAGCATATTACATTGAAGTATCCCAAAGATCATCTTACTATCCTTGAAGGATTCCATCTTGGTACATAGTTCTTCCCATAGTCTTCACTTCTCTTCAATTTTAGTGCAAACCCATAGATATTGAAAACAAATAAAGAGATATTTAAGATGAATAGAGACATACCTTGCCAAACGTCCAATTTTGATGTGTCTTGATGTCTCTTATCCTTATTTTTATGAGGTTCCATAGTTTGCCAAGTCCTCTTATCAAACCAATTGGTTCACTAAAGGCTACACAATTTTTTTTGAAATCTCTAAGGAGGTTTGACAATTTGAAATCTCTGATATTTGTTTCCTGAAGTAAGACTATGTTGACCAATATTTTGTCTAAATGGCACATGGTCATGTGACACCTATTAGGGGCATTCAATCCCTTAACATTCCATGTGGAAATCTTCATTTGTTTCCAAGGGAGGCTCTTTCAACCTTGGATCTTAACATATGTTCCTTTATGTTGGAAATGCCCTTCTCAATGGAAAATTCTTCCCTCTTCTATTTGTTCACTTTCCTTTTCTTATTTTTTACTACTTTGATCCTTTAGGAGCCTTAGAGGTGGTTTGACCAATACACCTCTGGTTGATAATTTTGAGTTGATCTTGATTCTATTCTTCCTCTTTCATCCATTAGGATTCATTTGAACCTTCCATTAATGGCTCCATAGGCACTGCGGAGGAATCAAACTTGAGACCATTGTATTTCTTTGTCATCCTCAAGATATGAGTAGAGTTGATTTCCTCTTTTTAAATCTCCACCATGACATTTTCCTTTTCCAATATGTAAAATTAAGATTCTTTTTTTTTTCAATCATTTCCACATTTATCCTCATTTCTTCATTCCTTGCTATCCACCCTATTATTTGTGTCCATAAGCTCCTATTTCTAGGCCAATATCTTACCAATATTTATAGCTCTTGCATCCTAGACAAAATATTTTCTTCTTCTTTGATACAGGTAGACTGAGTCCATTCTCCCATGGTATAGATATGTATAACTCAATTAGGATTGATTTGATGTGTTCCACCTTGATTCTTGCAAACATGAATAATTGGATGTTTTGTAGCTCTCATAAACTTCCATACTATTTTTGAAGGATTTTAACCATTTTCCCTTCCCATATTAAAGGGGAAGATTGTAATTTGGATCTACACTAGTTCTAATTATGGAATGAAAGCCGATTGAAATTGGCAACCCACTTCTATATATACATTTTCAAATTCCCATGGTTTGCAAATTTCTTTTTTATATCACACTCCTTGCCTCTTCTCTATGAAATTCCACATAGAAAAAAAAATTTTAGGTGGAATTTCAATGATGATCCTTTCAACTAGTTCTCCTTCATCTAAGTCTTGATCTGTCCTTTTCTAAATTTGTTTTTGAATCAGCCAATAAAACCCTTATCCAACATGTCAAAGATGACCATATCCTTTGGGATGGTAATCCTCAATCATTCTTCAGATCTCTTCTTACCTCCTTCACCACCTTTATCCTGCGTGCATTGCATTTTTTTGATCATTATGAACTCATATGTATTCATAGAGGCAGTTTAAGTTATATAAATGTTAGATACAAAGATAATGAGAATTCTAGAATTCTTTTTTGTAAAGATGATTGCAACCCTATTTGGCCTATGAAAGTAAGTAATAAACAATGCTTAGGGTATTTCAAGGATAATAAGGATTGTAATCACTTTGGGGAAGAATTTCTTACACTACACGTTACCTTTGACTTAATAATTTGCAATGGTTTGGATAGATTGGAGAAATTGGGAAATTTCACTTGCAATAGATATAATGGGTCAAGGTGGTTGATTACATGATTTGTTTACAAAGCTTGATTGAAAAGGTAAAGGAAGTTTTGATTGGTGAGCATATCTGAGATTTAAAATTAGATCAAAAAATGTTGTACTTAAGTATTTATTTAGCAAAAAAGAGACAACAAAAGGGGAAAACTATTTGTCACCAACAATTACCTCCAATAGGTAGAATTATTTTGACTCGGGAAAATTGTATTAGCTTCAAGAAAACTCTTGAGAGGTTGTTTACGGGGAAGTAAAACCCTTCTCAAGTTATTTACAATCATGAGTTAACACATTTAATTCAAGTTGCACTTGATGAGTGTAAAAGAGCAAAAATTAAGAAATAAATAATAAATTGTTTTCCGATTGATGTTTGGTTTGATGAGGAATACAAAATTGCTAGAGGAACATTGAAAGGGCTAGTCAAGAATACCAAGTTGTATAAGTATATTTTGAGAAATAAAAAAAGATTATTTCATGAACACTAGACTTGAAGAATTGATTTACCTTGAAAATAATAATCCCAAGTTATTTTGAAAGGAAATTCAGCCTAAAAAGAAGCAAATTGAAAATAATAGTATGGATACATAGTGGTTCAACTATGCAAGACAACTCTCTGAGAAAAGATTAGAGGTTGTCCCTCCTCCTCCTCCTCCGGTCAACACTACAACAAAGCTTTTTGTCGTGCAAGATGTAGAGATGGGCATTAAGAAGTTGGGAGTTGGAAAAAATATGGATTTGGTTGATCTTAAAGCAGAATATCTATAGTGGGGGGGGGTGTTTCTCATATCTCACATAATGAAAATACTTGACAACATCATTCAAATAGGGTTCCCTAAGGAGTGGATAACTAGTCTAGCAATACCTCTTTTTAAGAGTGGTGACATCAATAATCCTTCCAACTATAGAACCATTATGATAAATTTGTTGTTCGCGAAGTTATTTGGTAGTATGATAGAAAATAAAATCAACACATAGGCATCATGCAAAAAACTCTATGATTGACCATGACATCACTCTGAGGCACTTAATTGAAAAAAGTTTGGGAGAAAAGGGAAAAAGTCTTTTGTTGTTTTGTTGGTTTCAAAAATGCATTTCACACGGTTCCAAGGGCTAAATTGCAACAGAGAATGAAGAGATTGGGATTCCTTTGTATCTTAGGGTGGTTTTCCATAGGTTTTATAAAGATGTTAAATTTAAAATCAGATCTTCAACGAGCATCTCAAAAATTTTTAGGAGAAACATTGGGTTCAAGTAAGGGTGCCCCTTATCCCAAGTTTTTTTGGTCTTTATATTGACAAGCTTGAGGATTGGTTAAATTCACAAGGTGGAGATGGTGTTCATTTTGGATATTTTGCGATACGGCTTCTTCTTTATGCTGATGATCTTATTTTCATGTAAATTCAACTCATGGATCACAAGAACACTTATATGCCCTCGAGTATTTTGGTAGTGTAGTAGGGATGCAAGTTAATATCAACAAGACTAAAATCATGATTTTCTCCAACAAAAGAAAGCAAAATCAACATTTAAGTTCCACTTTGAAGGAAATACTCTTTGAAGAAGTTAAGGAGTACAAATATCCTGGATTTGATTTCAACAACAATGCAAAAAGAAAGAGAACTTTGGGTGGATTGAAAGTGTTTTTTTTTCTTCAAAATAGGTGTAGAGATGTTGAACTTTGGGAGTGGAAAACTATCCAAGTTCTATTTGGTCTTCTAGTGCTCCTAGTTTTGTTTTATGGAAGTGAATTGTGGGCTAAGAGCACTTCTATTTCAAAGTGGAAACACTTGAGAAAATTCAAAAGCACTTGATCACAAGTTTAAGATTAAAAGTTCAGTTAATTATGTTATTTTGCCGAGTGAAGTAGGGACAATCCCTATTGAAGAAATTACTATGATGCATCTCATAGGTTATTTGAAAATAATTGAAAACATGGAATCAAGTACATGGCCAAAGGTTATTTTTGGTGATAGTTTGAACAAAAGAAAGAAGACTAGATGAGACAAAACAACACATGGATGAGTAAATGAAATATATATTTAAATGAGTTCCCCATAGACAACAAAGATAAAACACTTTTGTTTTAGATAGTGTAGACACCTAAAAATCCTTTAGAAAATAAAGTATTTTTATTTTCTGAAAAACCCTTGATGACATCATCATTTATTAATTAATTAATTAATTAATTTATTTATTTATTTTTATGTCATTAAATCCCTTTATCTTAATTAAAAATATTTAATTAAGAAATCCCTCCCAAAAATGTTTAAATCTTATTTAAACATTATTCCCATATTTATTAATTATTTAATTAATAAATT
>MU224465.1:1652859-1695935 GCA_018584345.1 Thuja plicata
CACTTGTTTTTAGCAACAATCTTGAGGTGGCTTGGTTTTATATTTGTTTATGCTTTGAACTGATAAATGCTAGATTAGTCTAATGTTTGAATGTTTCAGCCTTTCAAAACAGATAACAGGTTCAAAACCATAGCCTACAGATAGATTTAGCAAGCATACTTGAGGTAAAGTGTTTGAGAAAAAAAATACTATCTCGAGGAGTTCAATCCCATATGTGATATTTTTCAAAAAGCGTATATAAAGCCTTGTATCCCATGGAGAGCCATAATTCTTATTGCTCAATTAAGAACTAACTCTCATCAACTTTGATGTGAAACTAGGCACTAGAAATGACCGAAAGAAACTTGGGAAGAAAGGGCGTGTGTTCATTGCACTTTTGGGGCGACTAAATTTGAAAGACACTTCATTTTAGAATGTGATACTTACAACATTAAAAGCAATTATATTAATATCTTAACAACTAGTTCGTGGTATAATTATTTCAACGAAGGGACCTCTTGATAGATTGGGGGAGCTCATCATCACCATCTTGTATAAAAAATAACTCAAGTGCTTAAGCCAAAGATTGCAAGGCTGTCTGTCCTATAAGCTATCTAATGTTTAGCCGCACGGCCGTCAAAATTTAAAGAAATTATATATTTAAAACACGCGGAAACATCCCGCCATTTAAAACCATATGCTGACGTTGTTATTCAACTAAAGAAACATATACGTTATTTGGTGGGTTAATACAGACAGTCCGTTTAGAAAGAAATTGATGAGCTGGCACTAAAATAAAACCGTTGGTAAGAAAACATTCAATATATAAAAAAAAAATATAAAAAGCAAAAAGCAAAAAGAAGAAAAACGCACCTGGCGATTAACTTTTCTGCTCCTACCTGAACAAAATTCCGGCATGGAAAAACCTGGATAATTGATTTTGAAAAATATAAATGAATTCTTGGTTTGTACTCTGTAAATAAAAATTCAAAGGGAGTCTGATTCGGCTGTGACGTATTCATGGGAGAAAGTGTTGCTTCTTCACGAGAACAATGACGGAAAATGTATAATGTATGATGCTGTTTTGTTTGCTAGCTCACGTAAAACCCACAGTAATATTTGGTGGTTTTGTACTCAATCTGTTTTTTGATCTTGGTAAATTTTCATTTGGATGGGTGTTTTTACTCTGATTGCTTTGTGTTTTTTGTTTAAATTTAATTGTGTAGAAAAGTAGTAAGGGCGTAGGAAGGTGGGAATTGGACCGTATCTCTATCAATTTATATGTATTCTCATCGCAAAGCTATCTGTCAAAGAATTTATCAGTGTTAATTTTAGAACGAATCCCATTTCCAATTCTGGTGCTTCTAGGGTTGGACATGCTATCACAGTTTCTATCATCCTTTTAATTGTGTATCTTCTTTGGGATTTTCCAAAGACAGTCAGTCCCTCTTTTCCTATTTTGTAACAACTTGAGTATACAGATTATTTTGATATATACTTTCGTCGCCAGTTTGATATATTTCACATTTGCATGCATATATTTTAGGCCTCTAATTTCTCTTTTACGATCTCAACTTGACATGGGTTTTTCTTTATGTGCTTCTAGTAGAGATTGTCATGATTTGCATGGTTGAGAAATTTAGGTTTCTGTTGCAGAATTATTTTAGGTTTCCATATTTGCTTTGTTTTTGTAATTTTATGGTTAGGTTTACTCTGATCTCGGTAATTTTTACATTGGGCATTTTGCTTTGTTTATTAAATCTGATTACAATATTAGGAATTGTAAGGTGCAGGGAGGCGGGAATATTTTGTGAATTCGAAACTGTACCCCATTTGCAGAACTTGCACTCATGCATTCCTCTTCTTACTTACTAGTTTTCTATTATCATAGTCACTTTACTTCTGCATCTCCACCAACTGAACATATTATGCAAGACATTTTGTGAAACACATAGGGTATATTCTGCACATATTACTTGGGCTGCAAATATTTGTAGAGAATTGGAAAATGTGTATTGTAAGTTTGAGGGAAATTCTTATTTGGTAACCTTGAATAGTTCTTTAGCCCCATTTCCCTTTCCATTATGTACATATCTTTCTATCATTGTTTTCCAGAATGCTCTGTCCCTTCCTTGCTTTGCATTTGTTCAAGGACAATCACTCAATCTCTTCCTTGTCATCAAACGATTATACATTGACAAAGGTTAAGCTGTTAGTCACTTTGGATTTTGTATTTCGATGGGTTGTGGAGACAAGGCGATTCAAATAATATTACTAAATTTAGTAGGCACTTTTGTTAAGTCTGAACGTAATTTTGATATTCTTGTTTGTGCAGAGTTCCTTAGGGTCTCCCTATAACATTGGTTATTATTGTTTTTTGTTTCTATCAGGTCTTAGCACAATCTATGTGAGTTTTGCCAAGTACGTAATTATGTGGGTTTCCAATGACGAGAAATTTCAAGTTCCTATTGTAGATTTTATTTTGGTTTTCAGGTAAGAGATTGACTCTTCTCATCTCTTTTGTATTTCATTCTTTTGCTTTATTTTACAGTTGGAGTGGTACATTTTGCATTGATACTTTCATTTTTGTTTATTAATTTTTTTTCTATGGTCAGAATTACAATATTGTAAAGAAGGGTTCATTGGTTAAATGGCTGATTTGCCCTTGACCCATTTAATCAATTGTGCACATGTTTTCTTCTTCTTATATACTATGCTGCTGCTATTACTACGCTCTTGCATTACCATATATTGAACACATGTTGACAGACATTTTTCAGACACATGGAATATATTCTATGCCATGTCATGCTTGCAAAGTTAATAATCTCAAGTCTGGCCTTTTACCCTCACCACGAACTCCTATTTCCAATTTTGGCGCCTCTAGTGTTACACATGCCTGAGACAATTAGCAAAGTTGTACTGGCTAGACCAAAGACATTCTAATTTCATTTTCTGAAAAGTTTTCCAGACTTGTCACCCTTTGCGTTTGGTGTCCTGTAATGATTGCATTCCATGATACGTTGCGCCTTATTTCGTTTTTCTAAATACAGTTCTAGTCACTCTGTTTCCTGCATTTCTATCAATTGATATAACGTTTCATTTTTGCGCGAGTCCTCTAGAATCATCTGCATAATATTTAAGTTCACTGGTTTAAGAAAGATGTTGGTAAACCTCAATGCTATTCATATTACTCCAGAACTGTCACGAGAAACAATAAACTGTCAAAAGTCACTCAAAATGACAAAAACAAAAACACTTTATTTACTTTCAGGATTTCGTAATGTTGAAATTTCGTATGTTTATCATGACATTAATATTCATTTGCTTTTGTGGATAGAACTTACATTGATGCACATATGCAACCAATTCACTATGCTGTTAGATGATGTCTGTTAGGTATTGGCATGCATGTTTTACAATAAGAATGACATCATAAGAGTTTGCTGCATGCTTTTTAAATTAAATTTTCTGATATGATGAGTTTAAAAGTCATGTTGAATGTTCTTTATGATTGTGTATCTGGTCCCCAGTAAGTGCTTTCCTAGAGGATTGTCAAAATCTCTTGCCGAACCTTGCAACTCTTCTTTTGAATTTACTTGTTACAACTTATCTGTTTACTCTTTACAACGTCTCTGTTTCATTCAAATTTACTTGATTGCTTGCTGAAGTTGAAGCAGTGATTCCCATTAGCACTTAAACGTAGAGCAGGAAGATGAACCAAATGATTATGTTAACTTATCAATTTTTTAGTGCTTACAAATAAATTAATTTTTATTACAAGTCATAACAACATTATTAGATTTCACTGAGGATGTTTCTTTGAGTCAGATTTAACAAGAGGAATGTAAAAGCTCATTGTCAATGTTGCAAACCAGGCTTATTCTTGCTTGTGTTTGAACTTTGAAGTACAGAATGGTCACCTCCCATCAGTAATAGGCTTTATAGATTAGTGCTTGACAATTTATTACGATTGAGACAACTCTGCTGTAACAATCTAAATAGTCTTGGGGGAAGAGCAACAAATTTCCATGAAAAGCATACTTTTTTTTTTCTTTGAAGAAGCAGCTAAAATGGAGTGCCAAAAACCAGCTCTATGGAGACAAAACTATACAGCATGAGAGAGAAAAAATCACCATACCCATGGGCTTTCAACACGTACCCTAACAATTTATTCCTAATTTTAGCTCACTTCCCTGGCCAGCTACTTATTCATCTTGAACAACACTTGCCTGCTCTCTAGGCTCCTCGTAAGCTGCTGTTGTCTACACATCTAGGGAGGACATCAAACACCATTGAACAATTTTTGTGTATATGTTGCACACAATGAATACAATTACTGTAAAAGATAGGGATGGTAAAGCCATTTGACACCTTAATGTGATCCTTGTTATGGGTCACCACAAGACCTTCTAAAACTTTCTCAACATCCCCATAGAATGCTCAAAGCATAAGCGATTTTTAATGCACCATATTTGAATCTACAAGTTCACCTTCCCCATTGGTAGAATGAAATGAATTCCTTGGAGGAACCTCCTCTTTCTTCACCTTTGTCATACTTTATCTCCTAAGCTCTCTGAAATAGAAAATAACTATATGTTACCAAAGTGGATAGGTAAGACAATCTGAAGAAGCTTAAGTCAAAGCCTTGCATTAGGGATAGTTTTCACCAAATTCTCGATAGAATCCTCATCAATAGTAGCTTTTGACCTCAAAGACCTGTAATTAAAAATCCCTAATCATTTAATGCCTCATTGATGAACCCTAGTATGGCCAAATTGTTGTAAGGAAAAGTAGCTTTCAATCTTAGGTTTGATACTTGCCCCTTTTTTAGTGGACCATGGCTTTTGCAAGATTACTATTTACAATTCATGGCAACAAACAAAAACCTTAATGAGTCAGAACACCTAGATCACTCCTAGGTGCCAAAAGAATGAAGGCATTGGAAGCACAAAGCAATGAGAAACAACTGCTACAGGCCTTGAAATGCTCCTTCCCCACATACTACACCAAACAAGCTTTAAATGAAATAAAAACACATAAACCAAAGGATATAATAAACATCAACATTAGACTTCATAAATGCTGCATTATTACATATTTTGGACATTTGGCTTATGGACAAAATGCTTCCATTGAAAGATTAAGGAGTTCTATAGTTTAATTTTTTTAGTGTTTCCCCAAGAGGAAGGGTGGCTACTATAGATAGCTGTATTAGGCTTCTGGTCAAGGCCACAATTGACCAAATATTCTGTTGTGGAATTCGCGAATCGATGATAATGTGAGAAGTCAACCTCCTTGAACCAAGAGCTTAGGGAGGAAGCTTCCTTTAAGTATCTTCCCAATTTTCAATTAGGACAAGCTGCCTTCTTTAGAGAATTGATCATTAAAGCGAATCCCCTTCTACCATAAGGTTTTGCACACCATTAGAAGAGGTGAACACCCTCCCTGCAGCCACTCATTCCCATTCAGCCTCATTATTCATTCTATATCCTAGGAATAGAGAGCCACCATGAAGAAAGCTACCATCCTCCTTACATAGAACCTCTATAGCCCTTGCAATCCCAAGATTTTCATGTTGGGCACCATCAAAATTCAGCTTAATGAAGCCCAAGAGAGGGGGCTTCCAAGCCTCATTTATATTCCTTGCTTAATTGCAATTCTTGCTCTTCCTTAATTTTAAAAAGTTATATTTTACTTTGAATTATTCCCTTTTAACTTTTTGAGGTAAAACTAGATAAAATATTTCCAAAGCTGGAGATTAAACAGTGCATATGTTGTGTCAAGAGCATACAAGATATTCTATGCCATTGTTTTCCAACTTAGCAAACATTTTTGTTCGATCCACGTGGTTCAATATGTGTGTGCTTGAGTTACTCAGGTTTTCATTAGGTGCAAGAAGGAAAGCAAATAACAAGTAAGTTATTTGTATTCAGTAAAAATGATTGTGTGAGGATTTTGTTTAGCATTCTCCCTTGTTAGGGTTTTAGTTTTGTTCCCAAAAAATGCATCTTCATGGATTCGAACTAGAGAACTTAAATTTTAAGGTTTTTCTTCTAGCTTAAAGTTTCAAAACTTCTTAAATTATACTTACTTGTAGCTTTCTAAATATTTTATGGTTCACATAGTACAGTAAGGAGGACCAACTTATATTAGCAAGTTAAATTTGGAGGACTAGACAATGCGCATAGGTATTTTTCCTATCATAGGAACAATAGAACAAAAAACATTGAAAGAGCCAGAGGGTTTTCAAAGTTCACAACAATCCAAACTAGTTGAGGTACCCCAATAAAACACATCTTAATAGGAAGATAGTTATTTAAAACCATGACAAAAGATGGATCATCTTTGTGGAAAGGAGAACATATATGTAAACAAAAAGCCATTTGTAGGGTTCAAACCTAACACTTCCTTGACTGTCATATGGCAGCTTATGTAGTGGTGCCATTAATGGATTGTACTTGCATACTACATCTTCACACTTCAAACCTCTTGATGAGGGAAACATGGGTTCTCTAAATAGTACGTATGAAATGTTGACGTTTATTAATTTCAACCAATTGAGAGCAAACATGGCACTTTTGAAAAAAATTTATAGATCAAGTGAGTGTGTTTGTATTCTTTATCAAATTGCATCCCCTTGGTTAATATTGGTTTTTTAATTAGAATATGCAACTGCATGTGAGGTAATGCACCTACATAGTTAATTCAAATGGTGGAGCAATGATTGATCTACATGCTATACAATTGCATGTGAGGTAATGTACCAACATAGTTAATTCAAGTGGTGGAGTAATGATTGATCTACATGCTATACTTAAACACTAAATTGAAAACATATATGCTCTTTTCTTTTTGTGTGCAAGTAGAAGGGTGATGGCTTTGTGGGAGAGGGAAGAGAAAGGGGGTTGCATGGTTTGGAAAAAAAGGCTTACAATAGAAGACTCTTAATAGGATTGGCAATAAGAAAATTATGTTGTATGGTGGAGAAAGTTGAGGGAAGATTACTCATACCTTTGATGCATATTCATTGTCATTAGCTCTTTTTTTGACCTTTGATTTAGCTGCCTTACATAGGAATTTCAGTACTTTTAGACTTTTCATCTAAAGATTATAGTGATTGTTCTTTGTTCAAGTTGGTTACCATCTTTATGCTAGGGATTCATGAAATACTCTTTTCATCATTCTTGTATATGTTCCCAAGGGCTTTTGGCCGAATTTTAGGCACATGCAATTGTAGTAGAAAAGTCTAACATCTAGTTTTTTCAACTAGCCATAGGCTCCTTAGATTCATGTTTTATTTGATTCTAACACACAAAGCAACATGTCTACCATGAAGTTCCTTTTGAAGTAATTGCAGTCAAGACACTGTACATGTTCGATCTATGCAAGTCCGTCCTTTTTAATGTTTGATTTAAGATCTAGCTGAGTTTTGGTTTGCATCATTATTGTAATATTATTATTGATAGCTGCTGTTTCTGGATTCGATTGTGTGTGATTTTTTTCATCAATGTTTGGATCACACTCAGTGATCCATTATCATTATTTTGTTCCTTAGCTATCTAACATCCCATTGAGATGGATCACAAAGGGTGATCTGAAATGTTGGTGAAAAAATTCACACATAATTGAGTCCAAAAACAACAGCTATCAACCATATGGATTGTGGAAATCTAATATTATTAGTATCATTATTGTTTCCATTCTTGTGAGAATGGATTTTCATGATTCAAATCTCATTGTAGTTACCCTCATTGAAACTCAACATTCTATGGCTAAAGCCATTGTAAAGATTTGAGTTGAGCAATGGATATGAATACAATTATAAATATATCCACCTTATGATGCTTTTATTCTCCTAATATTTTTCCTAAACAATCCATCTTGCATAAAAGAGTAATAAATGCCCTTGACATATTTTTATGAGAGTTTTTGCAATGCTCAAAGCCAAATGACATGTACACTTTATATGTTAAGGGAAAACCTTGGACATGTTCAATTAATGTTGTCTAGCTATGGGCATGGCGAGAAGGAAATTTTCATGGTGTTGAAAATGTCATGGGCTAGGTAGGACCAACCAAGGTTGTTTGAAGTTTTGATAATAAAACAAGGCATTTTTCGTGGTGGAATTGACTTTAATAAAAGAGATGGGCTAGGTAGGACCAACCAAGGTTGTTTGAAGTTTTGATAATAGAACAAGGCATTTGTCATGGTGGAATTGACTTTAATAAAAGAGTTGTCTTTTTTTTTTGTTAAGTCGACCATGGTGAGAAGGATGTGGTGTTTCAGATGAAGAGATGCCCACATAGGAGAAACCACCTATAGAAAGAACTTACAAAAGGATCCACTTCAAGAGTGATGTAGTTGTGCTTTGACGTAGTGCCAAATAATTGGTGATATACAACAAGGTCATAGCTTATGTTTAAAGTGGGGTGACATGGAGGGGTGTGTATCTTCTTGCTACTTGTGGATTTTGGCATTGACTAGCAGATTGAAGAAAATGTTTAATTGTGTTGTCTTGTGGAATATCACAAATCTTTCAAAAATTGATTTAGGAATAATAGTCGCATAGAAGTGCTTACTATGCAAGATGCATGGACATTATTATTTCTCGTGGTGATAGAATTTTTTATTTTTTTTGATATGTAATGAGAGAAGCCCAAATAGTCAGACCAAGGGCCAAAATTGCAGAAGGACCAAACTACAGACCACCCAACTTGCAAACCAAGCAGATCCTTATCAAAGTCTTGACTCTCTTGGAGACAAAGACGTAACCAAAACAAAGAATCGACAGGTTCCACCTACTATGGCCTACCCAAATTGCCAAGCCAGACCCATGACAAAGCTCCACTGTAGTTAGAGAAGATAGACATGAATGTGCCCACATTGCACCCCCAAAACATTGCTCTTTGATGACCGAGGCTGTAATGTCCCCATTTTGAGCAAGCATCAAAGTCAATGGATTTAGCCTATCATTGGGTCCTTGTAGGCTAATACTGGTGATTAGAGGACCTTGTTGTGGAGTTATTTGGCTCACCTGAGGACGATTGTGAGTCTTTATCTCTCCCGACTCTCCATATATTCTGAAGCTAGGTTGTTCAGTGGGTTTTGGCTCCGTTTTGAGGGACTTACTATTTATAGTAAGTCAATAGATGATTCCAATGAGCTCAGATGATTTAGAGGAGTTATATGATGCTTTCAGATGTTATTTCTGACTTTTGGATTGGGCTCCAAGATTCTTGGAGGAAGTGTCTATTTTTAGAAAGTCACCCAGTTGGGATCATTCATCATATTTCATCATCACGATCACTCCGTGCGGTCAAATTTCACGTCTAGTGTGGTTGGGCCATTTTCGCAAAGTCAGATGCATTATTGGTTATAATTTAATTATGTGCACTAAGGTTTCTATTTCTAGTGAAATTGTTTAATGGACACCTTAGTGTTATAGCTCGTTGGAACTGGGATGAGAAGTTTTAAATCATGGGCACATGAAACAAGGACCTTGCGTGTCAGAATATCATTATATTAATGAAAAGGTCATTTTTGGAGCAATGGGGGAGTTTAAATTAATAAATTATCTTTATTATATGTCAACTTTAAATTATAACTTAAAGTTGCTCGTGGAGGGAAATATAATAAAATATTATATTTTAAACTTTGCAACAAAAAAGGCACAGATGTAAGTTATGTGAGGTGTGTGCTGGAAGATTCAAGCTCAATTTGCATTTGAGAATTATAAATGCATTCAATGCAAGAAAAGAACCATCCATTATTGTGCATTTGTTAACTTTATTTGTTTGGAGAAGAAATTGAAACAAGGGTTTCAAAATATCAGCTTGAGGAATTGCAAATTCTTCATGGGTTTAGCACTTTGAATTGGTTGAAACATACCAGTGAATTGTGCAATGATGGCTTCATCCAGGAGCCATGATTGTGTTTAATGGTATTGAAATTGGAGAGGTTTGGATTATGTTTTTATCAAATTAAAGTGTAGAGATTGAATTGGTAGACAATGGTAATAAAAACACTGCCTCTAGAAGAGAGATCGGGGGTTCTAAAAGGCAGCCGTTTCAGAATATGCAGCCCACGTGAGCCTTCCAGCTTTTACGCCAAGCCTACAATAGTAATCGTATGATTATTGGGAGCTGATCATTTATTCTAGGTTTGACACCAAGGGTTTTGCATTGAATGAAAGTAGTGATTTACTTTGGGACGAATTACAGAGCTGTGACTACATTCCATGTTCTCTTAATTGTTGATTAATTTTATTTTTCAAATTCCAATAGCTGCTGTTGTATGCAATCTGATTTCATATTACATAAATTGGAATTCTTCTGTTTGGATTTGGGAAGAAATAGTTTATTTCATGCATTTTATGTGTTGTAATTGCAAAACCATTCAAATACAAACAAAACAAACCATATACATTCAGAAAATAAGAACTCAGATATTGCATGCCAACTATTTGACGAAATGTCGAAAGGTTTAAAATTGGATTTTAGAAGTTAGAACCAGCAGGGTTCTTACAGTGGTATCAGAGCTTGCTTGCAAAGTGTTTGATAAAATGTCAAACATTTGAAAAGTAAAGCAATTTGGTGTTTGTCAGAGTTGTTCTTACAGTGGTATCAGAGTGGTTTCCCGCCATCCTGCGAGGGAGGCCTTTGTTTTCAGGAAAGTGGTGTTGTGTAAATCATGGGTAAAACAAGCTCAAAAAAATCCTTACAGGGTCTCATGCCAGAGCTTAAGCATGATATACAGGCTTACAATAATCCTTGTTAGAATTATAATAAAAATATATCAGGGTTGCTACAACACCTAGAGATTTTGGATTCTTGGTTTATGAAGAAGGAAAAAACGAGCTCTAATGTAAATGATTTAATCAATGCAAAAGAAACAATGGAGCAGGATGTGGAGGTTGAGCCTGTGTTTAGTGGAGCAGCCACTAGTTCTTCTTACACACATGACTTGGGAGATCCTTCTCAGAGGCCTGAGGTTATGCCAGATTTGGTTGAGGACAGTTGTATTGAGTCTCATCAATTCCATGAGACAGGAGCTTGTGATCATGGGAATGTTGATGACATGATAGCCACCATTGATGGCAGACCTACATCAATAGACAACAACGACGTTATTAATGATATAGGTTCTGATATTTATGACAGTAGTCCTATGTTTGAGCCTAGTGATGGCATTGATGACAAGACAGGTGCAGAGGATGTTGGAGGTGTCACCTTGAGTTTTGACTCGCATGATGAGAGTGTTAATTTTGCTGATTGCATGGAAAATGCGAGTTCTAGTGATTTTGATTTTCAGAACAACAACAAGTGGTGTTTGCATCAACATGAGTTTGCAGAGAATTTACCGGTGGAGGACATTGGTACTCGTGATTTGGGTACTTTTGATGTTATCTTTGAGGATGACTCATGCTGCAGTGAATCTGATTTGTCTTATCAAACCTTAGGAAATGAATTAGAGAATTCATTAGTTGGTGTTAGGTCTTAGGATCACGATTTGCAGGGATTTGCAGTTATATGGGGAGTGGGAGTGTGCGAGGAGACTGATATAGCAGCAGTTTCCACTTCATCATATGAGCCATTTGTTGAGGTACCTAGCAATAATACCTCAGTTGTTGATGTGTGCGTAGATGACAGCGCAGATGATGATTGTGATCATGAGGTGAGCATTGTGGATGCAACTTCCTACCACAGTGCAGTTTGTGGGTCAGAGAGCTTACATGGGGGCTAGGGTATTTAGAGACATCATGTGACCGGGCAGTTGAAAGTGAGTGATAGTCAGATTGCTACAGCCTTAGAGCATTATGATGTTGCCCGTCAGATGTTAGTTGTATTTGGTTGGGGTGCTCCTATGTCAGATGAGCACAGTGATAGATAGTGGTCTTTCCCTGACAGAGTTCCATTCACTTCAAGAAGCTATTGGTATAATGAAACATAATTACCTACAGTTATTGGCTGACAAAGATTACCTTCTCGAGTGGGATTGCACTTGTTACGATGCTTTGATGGGAAAGGAAGAGGAGGTAGTTGAGCTCACTCATGAGCTTGAGGCGACTTCTGAGATTTTGGAGAGCACCCAGTTGGCTCTTCAAGAGTTGCAGACACAGCTAGACGTGGTTACCATGGAGTTGAGTTGAGTACAGTCTTCACCAACTATAGATTTAGTTCAGTTCTCTACCATGACATTTGGTTATCTCCATAGTACAGATGGATGCGAGTTCAGTGTGCTTTGGGACTCGAGTGATTTACAACCTTTACAAGGACAACCTCCACCTTGTTCAAAACGGAAGACACATTTCTTGTATGGTGATAGAATTTTAATTGTATTTGATTATTTTGATTTCTTGACCTCCTTATTGTTGATGTGAGTTTTATAGCCCTCCAACATGCATAATCAAAGACCTAATATTACAAGGTGGAATACCAAATTTTCAACTCTCTTGAACAAAGACCCAATGTATGCTAAAGATTGCAAGAAAATCTATCATTGAGGTGACTCCAAGGTTCCTTTAATTTATGTATACTCACTCAGTAGTAATAATGTGATATGCTGGTATCACGAGGGGACTTACACTAGCTCACTAAGACTTTGTCAATTTTGACCTCGAATGATATGACTTCACAATGTGCAATGAAAATATTTCAATCTCCAACTTATGAAATGAACTTAATCTTATGACTAAACTATTTCTACTTCTATGCCTGGATGCAAGAAACTTGTGAGTATCCCTATGACTCTACTAGATATGGTCTTGTCATCGACTCCACCAACCTAGTGCAATCTTCTAAGGTTTGCTTGAAAGATGTTCAAATCACTACCATTACATCAATACCATCAATGAATGCATATCAATGTGCAAAGTAAGAATTGAAGTTAAGTTCATAATAACATCATTCAACCACACAAGGCAAGACTTAAAATCACTAAGCAGCTAGTGGTTTGGTCTATAAACAAGTTCAACAAGGATGCATTCACAATTACTTTTACCCAACTATACTATTCAAAGAAAATTCTGAACTCAAGTACTTGAAGCATACTCAAAACGAAATACTTGAAAGAAAATTCTATTCTAAGTGAGGAATGTAGATCACCATGCAATACTCCAAAAGACTACAAGTATTCACCATGCAAAACACAACAATGAATATAGAACAAATTTGGCAGTATATTTGCAACAATTCTCCAACAATCTCTCTTTACAAATGAGAAGAGTGGGGTTTATATAAGAGCCCCAAATACAATGAACGGCCAAGATTAAATCAGAATCAATGGCTCAAATTTACTCAAAGAAAAATCTAATTAGGCTTGCTACAATCATTAAATGCACATCCAATGAGAATGAAGCACCACAAAATGAGCCAATGAGAAAAAAGAAAGTTGCCTAGTCACCATATAGCTTATCATCTAGAAGATATACTCCTTTTTCTTTCTCCTTCTTAGGAAATTCCATGAACTTAGACAATAATTGTATCAAGCTCATCCATGGCGATGTTAGACAAACTGCTATGTTGTAGTTCAATCACCTCTAACCTCTTCATGCAAGTATCTAGTATGTTGTCCCACTCTGAAGTGTGTCTTTGTAGATCACTAATGGAAACCATAAGGGAGAAAAGACTATCCAATTGAATCTTCTTTATGGATCTCATATCTTTGAAGCAAATTGACTCTATTTCTTCCTTCAACTTCTCTAAGTGTAGCTCACTGGAAACATCAAAATCAAGTCCAAGTAATTCCTTGATCACAACAAGAACCTTTGAATGTATCTCAAGGAAAAGGCCCTCAATATCAAGACAATCAACCCGTGCATGTTCAAATGTAGATCTCTTCATGGATAAGAAACGATACCAATGACCAAATTCATATGCACTTCCTCTCTCAATAACTCTTCCTTGAATCAAAATTGATATAGGGACACTCTTTATCGTCTTAAGACGAGGAATCATCTTGTCTCCAATTGGCTGCAATTCTTTCCATGTCTCCTCCAATTCGTGGACCTTATCCATTAACAATGCAGTCCTTCCATAGGCTTGGACCATTCTAGTAAGGAAATCCTCTGCTTGTTTCCTAATATCATTAATTCATTCCCTTACCTCTTGATAAGTGTTCTTCATTACTTCATAAGTATCATGGTATTCCTGAGAGGTGGTGACATATGGAACAAGCGCCACATTCTCTTGCCCTGTTGGATTCATGTGTATGTGTATGCATTCTTTCAACCTTTTATTCTCCAATTCCAGCATTCCTTTTTCTCTTCCAACCTATTCATTCGGTCTTCAATTGCCTCAGCCGTATCCTTCAGTTCTTGGAACTCTTGCTGTTTGGTGGATGACCCAATATCATAGGATGTGATCTGATAATCATTTGGATAGACCTCATGCCTAGTCTTATCTCCCATTGGGACAACCATATGCTAAGTGCGAGATCCTGATGCATCTCTAGTAATTTGATGGAACTTTATTGCTTGTTTTGGTTCCTTTGCCTTGCCAATCCTATTCAAGAATGTATCAATGCCCTCAATCAGGTGTACCTCTTCTACTCTTCTCCTTTTCTTCATGCTCTCCCTTAACCAATCAGGGACTGTAGACAAATCCATACCATCCTCTAACTCATCTTTCTCATTAAGTCCTTTTAAAGCTGAAATTATCTCATCACAAACCTCTTATGTGTTGGGACTAGGCTGTCTCATATCATCCAGCAAATCAACTATCAACTGCACAGTGGGAAATGTTGGTAATATCTCTGTCACTTGTTGTACTGATTGTGATGATGAAGATTCTCCCTGACCTTTTGAGGTAAAATCTCAATGTCTCCACCCTGTTTCGATATTTGTTCCTTGTCCTGCATCTCTACTTCTCTTCCTAATGAAGAACTGGTGTGGAAGGATTTGTGATAGACCCGTGCCTTTTACTCCTAGACTCCCCACTGGTAGTTCCTTTACTTACTGTTTGTGATGCCTTAGCCACATTCTCTCTCTTTTTTGAAGTTTGTCCCTCCTCATTATTGTTAAATCTTGGAATGCTGATTGTCCTTTCATCACCCATAAAAGAAGACTCCTCATTCTACATCTTTCCATGTGAAGGTAATACCTGACCTCAATCTGTTTATTTGTCTATCCACTCATGGTCTTGATCTATCAACTACTTCCTCATCAAGATATCCAACTCTGTAAGTTCCTTGACCCGTGACTAATTAGGTGGCTGAATGGCTTTTCTTTTCTCGTGCTCATATTGGGGATGTATATGATTCCCATCATCTTTGGCCTGATTAGGAATAGGGAAAATGCCACACTTGCTCATGAAATCCACTGACATCTTGGACCACATCTTCCTCCTTATTGCATACTCATCTACCAAGTTGGCCCAATATTCCTCTATGTCGACCTTTTGCCTGTATTTCTAGATGTGGGTTTTTTGGGATGGATCAAACTCTCTCCTTGCCTTATAGCATTCAAGCTGATAAAAGTACAAGTCTATATTAACTGTCTATGCTGCCGGTGTTGAAGGACATGTCTCAAGCATTTTTTCCAATGTGATAGAGGAAGGCATACCCTATCTATGTTTCTCCTTCTGAATGTGATCAATTTTGACATTTGCCTTACTACTTCAAGCAACACCATCTTATCCGTAGGATATTTTGGAAGTTTGTAAGGTTCTGAGGTGAATACCTGAATCCTTATGTAAGTGAAAGTAGAGAACTGAATGTACCAGAATCCATATTTCTCCACCAATGTCATTGCCTCCTTAGATAGTCTTCTATGCAGTCCCCCTTGCAGTGAGCGTGTGATATGCATGGCAAATGCATCACTGACTCTTCTATAACTTGCCCTTTCATGAAGCTAAATCTCAGGATGACAATCGTATAATTTGAATTGTCCTTTCTCATTCCCCACTACACCCTTGCCTATAAGCCCTGGAAAGTGGACGTTCCTTGCCAACAAGTAAATCACATAGGAACTCGTATAGAATGACGTCGTTTTTTCAAGTTCCTCAATTGGGTGTCCAAGTTATCACTGATTTATCCTGGCCTGGTTAATCATCACTGTCCCTGCTAAAACCTCAATAAAATAAAACATCCAACTCTCAAACATAGCACCTTGTTCAAAGCTCAAATTTAGCAGGGTATAATGGATTAAATAAAGGGACTAATTTCAGACCTTTCTAACCTTTTGATTTTACCACTAAAGTTGATTTCAAGGCTTAGAAAAATTTACGATTGATGGCTGCAGATGAAACTTAGAACCGAAGTATTAAGGACTATGTCTAAGGACTATTGCAATTATGAGCATAAAATTGATCCCTTACTACCCCAAACTTAAAAAGTTTAGAATCTTTTTTAAGACTTAGTCTGAGGACTAAGTCTGCAAATAGGTGTAATCAGATTGTTATGATTTCAAAATCATGATTAAATTGATTTGTTTAGACTCCAAAAATGCAAACATCAAATTTTACCATTAATGCATGAGTTCTGATTTCTGAGGACAGCCCTGCAACTTGCCTAAAAAAACCTTGAAACCTCCCAAATTCCATAGCAAATGTAGTTCTATCATTAACCATGTCTTTGACAAGAGTATGATGATATTCAAAGGTTAAAATGTGAAAACAGCACCTTTTGCCAAAAGTTATAAATCCGGTTTTCTGAGGACATGGTCTGCAACATACCTTTTCTTGATGACTTTTCCTCAAAACCTTGCAAAAATGATCCTTACAATCTTGGCAACAACCTCTGCTATGAATGAGGGACTTAAGTTTTTTTCTTGATTTTCTGATTTTCCTTGTGAAATCACAGCTCTTATGGGTTTCAGATTTTTGGATATACAGTCTTCCTTCTCAACCACCTATGCTCACCTTGGTGACATTCGAACTTCTCCTACAAACAGTAATTTGAATGGCATTCTTTGGCATCTTTAAATCTCCATCTTAATGCTGGCCGATTCCAATGGTGGCTGTAGCTATGTTTTCTCAGACTTTACCAATATATTCCAGCCCTTTGGTCACTCTTATTCAATCCTTGGTCTCAGATTTTATCTTCCTAACTGCCTGCAATTAGTGTTGATTGGAATTAGTGACTTGGAATTTAACAATGATTTTAAAAAAAGAATCGAACCCCTCCTGGAAGTATTTAGACTTAAGATCTGAAAATCACCACTTACAACTCTTTGTAATCATTAATTTGATCCTTGATTTTGTAGAACTCAAATTTGAACTCCAAACACCCCTGTCACTTGTTTGTAATTTCTAATTTTCCTTGTGAAATCGCAGCTCATATGGGTTTCAGATTTTTGGATATACAGTCTTCCTTCTCAAACACCTATGCTCACCTTGGTAACGTTCAAACTTCTTCTACAAACAGCGATTTGAATGGCATACCTATGCTCACCTTGGTAATGTTCAAACTTCTTCTACAAACAGCGATTTGAATGGCATTTTTTGGCATCTTTAAATCTCCATCTTAATGCTGGTTGATTCCAATGGTGGCTGTAGCTATGTTTTCTCAGACTTTACTCTTCTTAGCAACCTCCTATCATCTTGCTTTCACCTCTTCCTTTGACTCCAAGCTTAGTCAATTCCTGTAATATATTTTATTCGCTGCTGTAGGTGGTCTTTCAAAGGTGTTTTGGTTTGGATCCCCCCACACAGCCAATGTGGGAAAATTGTTTTGCATCTTGGGAATTGTACATATTGAATTTTGATTCATTTCCCTTGCATTTCACCAAATTTCATCTCATATCCTCAACCATAGCTTCTAAGGGAAAGTTGATTGGTGTAGGAACTACTTCTATTTCATGTTTCTCATCTTCTTTAACTCTCATTACCCCCCCATAGGGGAAAATTGATTTGCACATGGACACTTAAAATCCCCCAAAATTTCCTTCATTTCCTTAAAATTTTCCCTCAAAGGGGAAATTCGAATGCCCCAAGGACTCATTTTTCTTATCTCCTTGTCCACAAAGGGGAAAATCGATTCATGTAGGGACAAATCCAATCCAAGACCTCATATTTCTATTCATTCACAAAAGGCCCTAAAGGGGACAAACAACCCTCTCAAGAACTGGGGGAAATTCTATATGCACAAGGACAAGTGGATATTCATACAAGGACTTTCCTCACTTTATATTCAAAAATATTGTAAGTATGGCTCTAGTGGAAAATTGACTTACTTAGGGACTCTTTGCATTTAATTGTTGTTTCCAAGTCCAGGAGGGGAAATTCGATCCCTATGGGAACTAATGGTTGCAACACTTAGTTTTTTCACTTGTTCATGTTCTCTAGTAGTGGAAAAATGGCCTCTTCAGGGACTTTTATAATTTTTCAAGTGGAAATTCACCATTCATAGGGACTTTGTGTATTTTCGGAGTGGAAACCCACCCCTCATAAGGACTTTAACCATTTTTGAAGTGGAAATTCTATTTTCACAAGGGCAAAGTGCAATTTTGGAGTGGAAGTTCTATTTTCACAGGAACAAAGCGCATTTTTATAAGGAAAGATGTTTTTTATAAGGATTTTGTATATTTTAAGTACAAAAATCAGTTTTTATAGGGATTTTAAAACTTTTATGTATAAAATATGCCATTATAGCGTATTTAAGACTATTTGACTAGCCAAAATATTCATGCACTTAGAAATTTCACCTCAAACCACTACAACTTGACCTAGTGAAAACTTAACCTTGACACTCATATCTGCACTTACAATCCCGACAATTTAATCACTTAACCAATCTTCAACTTTTGAACTCTGAATTGCCATCTCAACTGCCAAAACTCTACAACTACAAGCGAAAAGAGGGGGTCCCCATTTTCAATGGGGTGATGGTGTGAAGACGTCACAACACCTATGAGACAAAAAAGTTCCACACATGATGCCACATGGTATCAAGTGAATTTGTGATACCAATCTAAAGCAAACAAAGCAATGATGGTTATAATCCTATCTTTAGACATTTACAAATTGGATGTTGTAAGGTTGAGCTCAAGTGGGCCTTTCCTTTGTTGCCAAACACATACTCCTTGGCTTGCAGAAAGTAACTAGTTGTGACATGCTCTTGGACTCGGATAGTAACTTTTTGTGACATGCTCTTGGATAGTAACTATTTGTAGGGAAGCTTTGAAAGAATTGGGATGGGGGATATAGTGACACAATCTTCATATGCTGACAAATTGTGAACTTATTGATCTGTAAGGTTGAGCTCAAGTGGGTCCCATAGGCTGTTTTGGCCTCATGGACGTTATTAAAATCTTTCATTCATTCATTCAACCTAGCAATTAATTGCTAATTTTGGTATAATTGGTGGATATGCTATTCATAGAGGTCAGATTCTTGGAGAGGAATGGGAAATGGGTATGGGAAAAATGAATAAGTAAAAAATTATATACAGTTACTTAATGAGAATATCAAACATCATGATTAGAACACAAGAGACAACACACAAGGTGTATATGCATTTATTGTAGCAACAAGATTTGGCAAACGTGAATGTAAATCTGTAAGATGAGGTGCACTTCTTTTTATGGACATGGATTACACAATAGTGAGAGATACAAAAGTAAGTCGGCAAATAATAATCTATAGGCTAAGCCGCAAAAATAATGCATTTGCGATAATAATATTTACACCCAATGACCAGTCACAACAAGGAACACACTGGGTGTGCTGCCCTTGGAACTTGGAAAGGGTGTTTACCCTTTACTCTATTTGCAACCTTGTTCAAGGCTCCGCCCTTAGACTCCCTTTTTAGAGAAATGAAAGGTAGGGAATGGTAGAAATCATTACTATGAGGATATTCTCTTTTAGGTGTAGGCTCTACCATGAACATCAAAATTATGTAAGATTTGTCCACAACATATTTGATAATATATCAACATCCTAAGGATTTGAATAGCTTCTAGGTTGAGGACAAATCTGGGAGTCCTTAATTATGTGAGGATCTGTGATAATTTGATTTGGACAAACTGAAAATTATACTTAAGATGGAGGGACTGAAATTAGAAAAAAACCCTCAACTATGAGGATATTCCAAGGAGATGGAGGATTGTCAATGATGATGAGCATTGGACATTGATTCATTTCCAACAACATCTCGAGGATCTAGACATCGATTCATTTCCTTAGATAAATCACCACATAGGTTTGAAGCACACAACAACAAAATAGAAACAAAAGAAGCAATTAGGACCATAGAAGATTAATTGAACACGAACACGTGCTCACTTCACTTGTGCTTTGAAATTCTATTAAGTAGACCTTTGTCTTCCCGCTATGAAGACCACAAACTCTTACTTTAATGTCTCATTTTTTGGTAATATTCCAAAGCAATCCCTGTGAATGAAACACCATAGCAGTACTACCATCTAGCATGTTACAATGATATATCAGATGTAATAGAACTTACGTAAACTGTTATGACACTCCAAAAAACATGGACAATCAATGTAAACAACAACCCAACAAGTGAATAACTTAGATAGTTGGTAATAAGATAGGTTGCTTGTCTGATATCATCTGTAGCAAGCTGCAACAGGTATAATCAGCAAGGACATCACCCAAAAATGCCACCAACTCATGCCAAACAAACCACCAGTCTATCATAATCTGAAAGAATACCTCAAAACACATCCAAACTTCACCAAAACACACTGGAAGGAGAATATATCAGTCTGGTAACTAAAATCAGACATGCAGGTCCATTCTGTCACTGGCACAGCAGGTATAGCGCCTCGAATATCATAATACTCCAAAATTCACTACCCAAAAAATTGGAAACAGTTTGAATGGCCTTAGTGCCCCCAAAGAGGAAGAAATAGAGCTCAAAAGCCTAGCACTTCGACCAGAAAAATATCATGCCTCTTTCCTTGTTATGTTACAACCCATACCAGGTTGTTCGACTAGCAATCTCTCTGTATATGATCCCCTTTAAAGTGTACGGATTACAATGACATGTTAACGATGTCCAAACAACATATGAAAAAGAACAAATGACTTGGAAAGAATATCAACAAGGGTGGCCAGCAAAGGGTGTACAGCTTGTACTTGAAAATTGGAAATGGTATGGTCTAGCTACAACAAATCTCCAAAGTCGCCCCAACAAAAAAAGATACTTCAAATTCTAGAAAACTGTTAATAAATTAACACCAAAACTTGCAACTCAAAACACATTAAATTCTTCCATGATTTGCAACCAAAACTGAAACTTCACTTTGCAGCCCACTGGTTGTTACTGTATGAAACCACTCTAACCAGCTAGGGGGTTGTCTGTAATGTCCCCGACTTTTAAGCTCTAAAAAAAAGAAATATTCAACTGATGACTTAATATTAGTTGTTTTAATAAAATAATAAAATATTATTAAATGTCACTTTATTAAATGAAAGTTCTCCAAAATATTATCATTTTTTAGGTTGACCAAGTTGGCCTAATGTTCTAGATGCTTCTTGGAGTTCTTAATAAGGAGGTTGAATGGAGGGATCAGTATGCTTTTTGGATTTGATAACTTGGTCTGAAGCTTTGCATAAGCTGATTTTGTGAGGACGAAAAACTTTAGAAGATTGTAGCTGAGTCTGCTTAAACACTGTTTAGTCTTCTTTTTGTCATTTTTCTGTGCTTTTGGAAATGGCATCTTTGACCAACCTGATGTTGGAAAACAGTCAACGGTTTAATGGCAGCAATTATAATACCTGGAAGCAGCGCATGTTGACTGTATTTGAGTATCGCCGCCTTGATGAACTGGTTTTGGGCACAGAAACTCGTCCTACCATGGCTGGAGCAGATCAGGACAAGTTTGATGATCGTAACAGAGAAGGTGTCATGCTTCTAAAGCTGTCTGTTACAGATAACCAGTTGCCTCAGATTCCCTCGGGGAAGACAACCTCTGACATTTGGAAGCACCTAAAGGAGCTACATGAGACCTCTGATAAAAGTCGGGCGTTCTTCTTAAAGAATCAGTTGTTCTCCATCATGATGGATGAAAATATGTCTTTACAGGAGCATCTCACGAAGATTAAGGACATTCGAGATTAGCTCGAGGCTATTGGTTCAAAAATGGAAGAAGAAGATATGGTAGTCATCACTCTCAAGAGTATACCACAATTGTATGAGCACTTTGTTGAGACTCAATATTACGTCTATGAATGTTGATTTGAAGTTTCTTGATTTATGCAACAAACTCCTATAGCAGGATCGTTGGAAGCAACAATTTGGTAGCCGTACTCCCTCATCCTCTTCAGAACAAGCCTTTGCAGCTAAATTTCAACCATCTCAGTCATCACAACAGGGAGGTTCACATCAACCTTCAGGCAATCCTCAGCAAAAGAAAGTGCAGTGTCACTACTGTCGCAAGTACGGCCATATGAAGAAAGATTGCCGTCAGAGAATCGCTTCTAAACAAAGAAAGCAGGAAGGGTCACATCCATAGGTGAATGTTGTTGAACATTCTGAGCAGGAGTCTGTTTTTTATGCTTTTATGGCTAAAAGCCCCTCAGATCTAGCTAGGTCTTCTGCTTGGTATATCGATTTTGGTGCTTCACGTCACTTTTCTCATAGGCGTGACTGGTTTACAGATCTCTCTCCTTTCAGTGATTCAATTGTGTTTGGCGGAGGAGAGGAATACAAAATTGTTGGTCGAGGAAATGTTCAGCTATAGTCTGGAGAGAGGAAGCTCATCTTCCCTAATGTGTGCTACGTTCCTGGTATGGCACTCAATTTGCTCTCTGTGAGTCAGATCATGAGGAATTCTCCTCAGTTGGATGTAGTGTTCAGTGCTCACAAATGTTCCGTTATTGATCGAGACTCGTCTTACTGTTGCTACTGGTCTAGAGGATCATGGCCTATATCGGCTTACTGACACCGGTGATTCTCCTGAGATAGCTATGGTATCTTGTACTTCATCTCTCAACACCTTGTGGCATCAACGATATGGACATCTCAACATCCAGTATCTCTCTCAGCTGTCTCGGGAGGGACTTGTTTCTGGACTACCTGATATTCAGACTCAACATCTTGGAGTGTGCGGCACCTGTCAAGTTGGCAAACATCATCGGACTTCGTTCAACACAGGAGATTCTTGGCGTGCATCTAAGGTACTTCATTTACTTCGTGCTGATATTTGTGGTCCTATGAATACATATTCAGTTACTGGTTGCAAATACTTTCTGCTTATTGTTGATGATTTCAGTAGAAAGATGTGGGTGTACTTTGTTAGACAAAAATTAGATGCATTTAGTACCTTTCAGAAGTTTAAATCTTTGGTTGAAAAAGAGTCCGGATGTAGCACCATTTCTCTTAGAACAGATAACGGTGGAGAATTTTGTTCCACTGCATTCTCTGACTTCTGTGCTACCCATTGCATCAAACGCCAGTTCACTACACCTCACACTCCTCAGAAAAACAGTGTTGTTGAGCGTCGCAATCGTACGATTGTTGAGATGGCTCGGTCTATGTTACAACACAGGAGTGTTCCTAATAAGTATTGGGCATAAGCAGTGTTTACTGTTGTCTACCTCCTAAACCGTTCTCCTACTCAGGCTGTTAAAGGAAAGACTCCAGAAGAGGTTTAGTCTGGTCGTAAGCTCAGGATCAGTCACCTGAAGATTTTTGGCTCTCTTGCATATGTCACGATTCCTGATGCTAAGCGCTCGATGTTGGATTCCAAGAGTCAGAGACTCATGATGATAGGGTACAGTGACAATCATAAGGCCTACATACTCATAGATGTTAACACTGATCGTCTTATTTTTAGTCGTGATGTTGTTTTTGATGAAACTCGAGGGCCTTTTTGTCTTCTAAGCAACATTCTGAGGATCAACCTCACAGTGTTTCTCTTCCTTTAGTTCCATCTGATGGGAGGGATGATGCAGATGATGCTCGCCATGAGGCTCTTGTTGCTGACCCTGTTGAGGCTCCGGAACATAATCCTCTTCCTGCTCCTGTTGCTGCTTCTAAGCCTCTTCCAGCCCCTCCAGATATTGGTTCCTCTACTGTCCGGCCTAAATGGTGGGCTAAAACTATTAGTGATCTCAAGGATGATGAGCTCATTGAGGGTAGAGCCTCCAGAATTAAGAGCAAACAATAGCCTACAGTTAATTTTGCTCTTATGGCTAACATTCATAGTGTCGATGAGCCCCAGACTTATTCTGAGGCTAAAGGTATCCTTGAGTGGGACAGGCTATTGAAGCAGAGTTCCAAAGTCTCCAGAAAAATCACACTTGGGCCCTTTCTAATCTTCCTTCAGGGAAGAAGCCCATTAGCTGCAAATGGGTGTACAAGGTGAAATACAAAGCTGATGGAACCTTAGACAAGTATAAGGCTCGTCTTGTTGCTCGTGGGTTCTCACAGAAGGAAGGCATTGACTATGAGGAGACCTTTGCTCCTACAGCCAAAATGAGTACCGTACGACTTGTTCTTGCCTTAGCAGCTCAGTTTGGTTGGAAAGTCCATCAGATGGACGTCAAGAGTGCTTTTTTGAACATGACACAACCCCCTCGATTTAAGGTTGCTGCTCAGGAACACAAAGTCTGTAAACTTGTCAAAGCTCTCTATGGTCTGAAACAAGCTCCTAGGGCTTGGTACATGAAGATTGATAAATACTTAACCGATTAGGGTTTTCAGCGGAGTCCATTGGATTCAAATTTGTATATCAAACATGTAGGTGATGATATATTGTTTATAGTTGTTTATGTGGATGATTTGATCATTACTGGTTGTTCAGAACATTTGATCACTGAAATCAAAGAGGATTTGTGTCGCGCCTTTGATATGACAGACTTGGGACTCTTGCACTATTGTCTCGGAGTTGAGGTTTGGTAGACTGAGCACAGTATCTTCCTTTCTCAGTCCAAGTACGCCAGAAATCTTGTGGACAGGTTCAGAATGCAGGATTGCAAACCTGCCTCCACTCCTATGGAACCTGGGCTCAAATTGTCAGCTCAGTCCGCTTCACCTGTTGTGGATGAATCTTTGTTTAGACAACTAGTGGGCAGTCTCATTTATCTTTCTGCCACTAGACCGGACATTAGTTTTGCAGTAAGCTACATATCCCACTTTATGACAGCTCCCAAGGCTGATCATTGGACAACAACAAAGCATGTCCTACGCTATGTAAGTGGTACTTCTGATCATGGCTTCTGTACACTCGGAGTTTTGACCCTACACTATGTGGCTACATAGATTCCGATTGGGCCGGTTCTGTTGAATGTTTAATTTGGGATCTGGTGCTGTCACATGGACTAGTAAGAAGCAACAGGCGGTGGCTCTATCTTCGACTGAAGCAGAGTATAGGGGAGCAGTTAAGGCATCTTGTGAGGCAGTCTGGCTTAGGCGGATGCTTGTGGATATGCATGTTCCTCAAACAGGACTGACTCCCCTCTTCTGTGATAATCAGGGCGTGCTCAAACTGGCAAAGAATCTGGTCTTCCATGAACGAACCAAGCATGTCGAAACTCATTGTCATTACATTCGTCAGTTGGTTGAAGACAAATCCATTCAGTTGCTGTATGTTCCTACATTGGAGCAGCCCGCAGATATCTTCACCAAGTCCCTCGGTTCTGATAAATTTGCAAAATTCAGGGAATCTATTGGTGTTGTTGATAGATTGAGCATTATGGGAGGGTATTAGAATATTTTGCATATTTCTTTTAATGCTCAAGATAGATTCCATTTTATAGCAGTCTAATATTAGACACCTGCTATTCTGTTCTGATTCTGTAGCAGTCTAATATTAGATACTTGTTATTCTATAAATATCTAGTGTTGTATATATGAGCGTGTTGCTCATTGTAAATTATACGATATACATTAAAATCTATTTGCTCTTGCATCTAGCATTTTATGCCTCTCGCAGGCATAACAAGGATTCAGGATTTCTGGGATAAGCAGACCACCTAGAAAACAGGAAACCTAACCTAAAACAGAAAACACAGAAAGAATATATACAAACTTACTTGTTCATGGATTTTTTTTACTTCAAGAAAAGTAGAACTTCAGGAACTGTCCATGAACCGACAATTCTAGAATATTTCCAGGCAAGTCCTTTAAAATGTATGAATCAGAACCCCACCTGCTGTCAATTATGAACGGGCCTAGCCAGATAGGATCAAATTTGGCATGTTTTCCTTTGTCCTCCAGTCTGGCATTCCACATTAAAATCATATCATGAGCTTCAAACTTCCTAGCAGTGGTTCTCTTGTCAAACAGATTCTTGCATTGTAATTGTAGTTTGACATTCCTGTCATGTGCTTCCCTTCTTGACTCATCAAGTTGTATCAAATCCTATCATAGCAAAAATGATTCTCATATCATCATCTAGTTCATCATCATATGTTTGGATGAATTTATATATTTGTAATAAGTTATTTTGAGGTAATCTGACATGAATACCATAGACTAGATCAAAAGGTGCACATCCAATAGCCTTTTTTACTGTTACTTTGTCTACCCATAGAGCAAGTTGCAACTTTGAATCCCAGGCTTTCTTGTTTGTATCCAATACTCTTTTGATGATCTTTATCAGGCTCTTGTTACTGGATTGAGCCTGACCATTGCCTTGGGGGTGATATGGGGAAGAATAAGAGATTTGGATCCCATATTGGTGACAGAAGTCATTGAACTCCTCTGATTTGAAGCACATAACATTGTCCACCACAATGGTTTCTAGACAACCAAATCTAGTCAAGACATTCTGCAACATAAAATCAATCACAACCCTACTTCTGACTCTTCTAGTGGGAATTGCTTCCACCCACTTGGTAAAGTAGTTAGTTGCCACTAGGATCCATGAATGACCTCCACTAGACTTATTAGAGATTTCACCAATGAAATCCATCCCCCATTTCTGAAAAGGTGCATCAACTATAACAGGCTTCAAGGGAAGATTCCCAACAAACTTTATCTTGCTTGAAAATCTCTTACAAGCATCACATTTTCTAACATAATGATGGGCATCCTTGAAGATTGCTGGCCTCCAAAAACCAGATCTGATAATCTTATGGGCAGTAGTCTTAGCCATGTAATGGCCACCACATGCACCATCATGCATTTGTTTTAAGAGATTCTCAGATCTGTCATGATCTACACACTTGAGCAATACTCCTTCATTGCTTCTCCACCATAGTTCCACCATATTGTCCTTGAATTATTGCATACTTCACAACATGCAACTTGACTATTCTCCTTTTGTTGTCATCCATGTCAGGGGGAAGCACCATCTTCTGCAAGTATCCAATGATGTTTTTGTACCAATCAGTTAAATCCATATTACAAACATAAGGTCTTTGCTCCTCTTCTAGCATATCAATATGATTTGCATCTAAATTGCTTTGAGCCATGAGTTTAGCAAGTCCTAGACCTCTTACCAATTTAGTGATATGAATGTCAATATTAAACTCTTGAATCTTGTTGATCCATCTACATCTCCTCCCTGAGACCTCTTGTTGGACTAAGATATCTTTCATAGCAGCACTTGGCACATAAGCAGTAATGGTTGCTCCTACCAAATAACATCTAAATGCTTTAACAGCCTTGACCAAAGCATAGGCTTGTTTCTCCATGATATCATATTTTAGCTCTGTTGCTTGCAAAGACTTACTGAAAAAAGAAATAGGTTGTTCATAGCCCTCTGAGTTCTTCTGCAATAATACTGCAGCAATAGTATTATGTGAAGCAAAGGAGAAATTTTTCTTGGCTTGCTATAATCAGGGGTTCTCAAAACAGGAGCATCTTTAATAACCTACTTGATATCTGAGAAAGCTTTACATGTTTTTTGAGTCCATTCCACCTTGGCTCCTTTCTTCATCATCTTTGAGATTGGCAAACTAGTCTTTGCAAAATTTGTAACAAACCTCCTTAAGAAGTTTACTTGTCCAAAGAAGGATTGAATGCCCTTGACATTCTTGGGTTGAGGGACCTTATCAATTGCACTTACCCTTTCACGGTCAATTCTAACTCCATCTTTAGAGACAATGTGTCCTAAAAGCTTTCCCTCTGTCACCCCAAATACACATTTCTTTGGGTTAAAGGAAACCCCATATTCTAATGCTCTTACAAAGATCCTTTCAAGATGATCACATTGTTGATCTTCCTTTGATGAGTAAGCAGTAAGATCATCTTGATAGATTACCAAAAACTTGTTTATGAAATCTCCAAACACCACATCCATGGCTCTCTGACAAGTAGCTCCAGTATTTGTCAGACCAAAAGGCATTTTGACATACACATAAGTTCCCCAGGGTGTAGTGAATGCAGTCTTAAACTGTTCAGATTCCTTGACCTTGACCTGATTATACCCTGAAAAGTCATCCAACATGGACATCAACTCAGACCTAGTGACTCTTTGCAACATAGCTTCCATGTTGGGCAATCCATAATTGTCCTTCAAAGAGTTAATATTTAACTTTCTGAAGTCTACACATAGTTTGATGTCTCCATTTTTCTTTCTGACTGGTACCAAGTTAGATACCCATGTTGAATGCCTTATAGGCTTTATGATTCCAGCATCCCTCATCTTCTTTAGCTCTTCTTGCATCTTGGGTGCTAGGGTGGGATTGACATGTCTCAACTTCTGTCTGAAAGGCTTAGAGCCTTCTTTTAATGGAATCTCATGTTGGAATAGATCTTCTCTGTATGCTTTCAAGTCATCATAAGACCATGCAAAAACATGTCTATATTTTCTAAGAAGATCTACCAATGAATCTTTAAGCTTGGGGGACAACTTCCTACCAATATACACCTTTTTAGGAGCTTGATCTATCCCCAAGTTTAACTCCTCCAAGTCCTCAGGGTTGTTCACAATGTTTGCAAAGAAAGGCTTGTCCTTGTTATCAAAGGCTCTCTCAAGTACAACCAGACCTTTGGGAACCTTATTTGATTTTAGTTGAAGAACCTCCCTGCCAAGAAGATTGTCCTTTCCATCTAGGGTCTCAACAAAACCATTAAAGTCCATCTGCTCTCAAAGTTAGATTTACAAGAAAGGAATCTCAAAATATCTTTGTCATCATTAAAGACTTGCCAATTTTCAGCATTGTTTGGAATAGATGGTCTAGATTGAACCTCTATTTTAGAGATCCCTGCAAAAGTAATGTCGTTAGGCCTCAAAGCAATATTAGCCAGCAGGTCTGCCATCTTGTTCTGACTCCTGTCCATCCAATCAATGCCAAATGCATCAAAGTTTTCTATTTCATCCCAAACAACATTCCTATACTGTTTTAGCCTCTAATTCTTTGAAGCATATTTGGATCTTATTTGAGAGATAACTAACTCAGAGTCTCCAATGACTCTGATATATCTAATCTTGTGTCTTGAGGCTAGCCTCAATCCTATTAGTAAAGCCTCATATTCTGCAATGTTATTAGTGCAAGTGAACAAAAGAGAAAATGAGAACATGTATGTTTTACCACTAGGAGCTATGAGTAACACTCCTGCACCAGCTCCTTCCTTTGAGCTTGCACCATCAAAATATATTGTTCACAAGTCACTCTTATCTACAAGATTGTCTCTTTCCTCTAATAACATGTGTTGGACATCTCCCTCAACCTTACTGTTTTGCACTTGAAAGGATTCAATATCAGTATCCAAGAAACAATTCATTGCTTCATCTTCACTCTCCTCAATCATATGAGGAGTTCTGGTCTCTCTGGATACCTTGACATTTTTACCAGCTATGTCAAATGTTGCAAAGGACAGGTCACACTGGATACTTCCTCCCATTGAGGCACTCCATTTCCTAGATAGTAACATTCCATATTGAGGTGGGATGTCAACTACTAGAACACTTATTGTTAGTACCTTCTCTGGAAATGCAGCAAGCATTAAACTTCTCTTGAATCCATTACTTGACATCTCCCATGAGGAGTAGCCACCTGCAGCCCCATTGATTTCATTATTTCTGCAGTCATGACCGTATTTGATGCTCCTGAATCAATCATGCAATTCTTAAGCATCTTGCCATTAATAACCAATGTTAAGAAAAAGGGGTCCACAGCTCCCAAAGGAGGAGTGGCATGATTTGTATTTAAGAAAATCGGAGGGATCTTAGAAACAATCTCATCCGACTCTTCTCCCTTGCTATCAAATTTCTCCTTACTATTTCCCTTCCTCTCACTCTTTCTTGAATTCAAGGCTCTTGTGGAAGAAATACTATTTGTCCATGTGAAAGCTGTCTCCTTGTGCTCATGAATTCTCATCATTTCTAAAATGGAACTTTGACTGTCATTTGTGAAAATAATTGTCCCATGTCAACAGGAGTATACTTGATGTCAGAGATATTTTGCCTGATAGTGACAACACTTCTATCCTCACTTTTAGTAGCCAAGCTTGGCTCAACTCCTTTAGCATCTTTTTGAATAGAAGAAGCACCTATCCCTGGTGTCCTTGCCTTAATCTTATGGACAAGACTTGGACTACTTGGTTTATCTTCTGTTCTTACCTTTATCTTTTTTATAACCTCAACAAGTTTCTCCTTTTCTTGTGTCTGCTTAGGGTTTTCTTTTGTCTCTATAATAAACATGCCAGTTGGTTTGCCATCTGCATTACCAACTGTCTTATTCTTTAGATTATAGTTAATCTGTGCTTGAGTAACCAAGTTTGCTGTAATGTGTGCAATCTCTGCACTTGAAGGTCTTCTTACTATAAAAGGCTCTTTTCCCGTTGCAGCATTGCACCTTATATTATCAATGTCTGCTTCCTTTTCATCGGATGAAAGCATGTCTTGATCTTCAGCCTGATCATCAGGCTCCTCTTCACTCCTTAAGTGTGCAGAAGCCATTGCATTCCCAACATCATCATATAGTTCTTCTTCTTCTTCTCTTTCTTGTTGGGTCTGACTTGTAGACATACTTAGAGCAACATCACAATTGTCAGGATTATGGGGTAATTGACAAGCTTCACACCAATAATCCTCATTATAAGTGTTAACTGAATTTCCTTGTAGAGGATCAGGAGTCCTATCATCAGGCCTGTCTTTCCTTTGTGGGATAATCGGTTTCCCATCTTTGTATTGGGTAGTATATGGGTAGTTTTGCATCCTAGGTTGCTGATTGAAATTGTTATAGGATGGCCTATTATTGTTTGGAGCTCTAGGATTCTTACTCTCTCCTGGCTTTAGGTCCTTTATAGCACTTAAGATCTGCTTCATATTGACCTCTTTAGGTTTGGCATTTGAAGGTCTGTCTGACTCCTTTCTAGCAGGCTTCAAATCATCTCTTCTACCCAACTTCCCGGATACCCTCCTATTGGTTTCTATATTGACAGTTGTTTTATAAGCTTCTCTTATAGTCCTTGGATTCTCGTCTCTTAGGAGCTATCCCATCTTAGAATCAAATGCATTAAGATAAGTGGCTAAACAAACTTTGTCTTCAAGTCTCATAACTTGGAAAAGTTTGTGCATAGCCCTTTGAAACCTTATGTTGAAATCTGCAACAGCTTCATTGTTGAATTCATTTAACATGAATACTTCATTGGTCTTATCACCATATTGCTCCTTAAAGAAATCAATTAATTCATCTATTGACCCTACAGAATTATAGGGTAACCCTTTGAACCAATCCCTAGCATCCTCTACTAAACATTGAACAAAAAGTTTCATTAATACGTCCTCATGCATAATTTCATAATCATCCATCATGTTAGTAAATTTTTTCAAGTGTTCTTCACATGTGATTACATTATTCCCAGCAAATCTAGGAAGTTTATCTCTAATGACACTTGGAACTTCATTAGGATAACCATGAATGTTATGAAATAAAAATTGGTTGTACCTTTCTGCATGAGTGGGTCTTCCTTGTGATGAAGTGTTAACTTGAGAAGCGGAGGCCTTAGCATTTGATGTTGTAGCTCCTTCAGTACCAAGCTGAATAGGCTTTGTTGTTTGTCTAAGAAAATCAGCCTTCTTCATCTCCAAAGTAGCAGCCTCCAACTTTGCCTTCTCAAGTTCTTTAGCTATGATCTCCTTTTCAACTCTAGCTCTTTCAAGATCCATGTCCAATTTAGACATTTGATCTACTGGGACCTTGAGATTCTTGGGCTCATTTGTAACCCCTGTCATTCTTTGCTTTCCCTTATCCGTAGGGCCTTGATAACCAACTACTTGACGAATGACAGGTTCTTCCTCTATGAAATTTTCAGGTTCATAGAGGTAACTCGTTGCTTTCAGATTCATCACTTGCCTTCTCAACTGATCATTTCTAATCATTTTTTGTCTTACTTCATCTTCCTTTTCTTTTTCTCTTTGTTGTCTGAGGGCAAAATATTTCTGGATTACTTTTCTCATGTGAGTAGCCTCTTCATCAAGATCCTCTGAATTTGGGAGGGTGGTGTCAGACTCCTCTGTTTCATCAGGAGAGCTATGATCTTTATATGAACCTAGTCCCAAGTCTGCAGCCTCTTCATATTCCGATGCATTACCTTCTTGGCTGCATTGGACTGGTCTTTCTTCTCTAATGTCTTCCTCTTGCCTTTCATTTTGAGGGAATCTTCTATTATCTTTTCCTTTTCTTGACTGATCAACATTAGATGTAGTTGGGATATCATCACCCAACCTATCTTCAGGATGTCTCTTTGACCAAGACCTGGTATTTCTATAACTCATAATGGAAAGTGTGTGACAAAATGATATTAATACTCACCATTGCTGCAGAGAGCCACCCAACACTAGTTGGGATCACAACACTAACTGATATGAATAATTGCAAATAGAGAACTCTCAAGATAAAATAATGACAAGAGACCAAACCTGAGTAACTCTATGCTTCCAATGATCAACTTACTAGTCAGTTATGACAATTCACTACACTGTCCCCAGCAGAGTCGCCATCTTGTTGGTGTTTAAAACTGTTACGCTTTGAGAAGCAACCAATATATCTTAAGACTGATATTAGGAGTGGTTAGCTCCAAGTGTGAAAGCTCTGTAAGATAACTGGACCAACTATAGGGACAAGACTGCCCTCTGCACTTTTGGCTCTCCTAATCCAGACAAAACTCAACTCTTTACAACACCTACTTTTGGATTCAAACAACAGATGATGATAAGAAAGTACTAAATGCCAACCAAGCATTCATTGACTCTCCATTACCATGGTGGTATAACAATAAACAACTGTAAATGTAAAGAATTCTGTAATGAGTTTGATTAAATTTAGGGATAAAATATAGCCAAACCTATCAGACATATATCTCCATAGAATATACTAGTTTTGGATCAGTGCCTTATCCATTGGGTAAACTTCTAAATACAATATTGAAATTGAAACAACCTTTTGGTACAGATTCAAAGCCATAAACATAAAATCTCTCAGACTACACACTACAAGATCCTCAAGTAGATAATCCAATAGAATCAATGTAATATCCAAAGCATTGTAATTTGATCGAAGATCAAAGACTTGTGGAATACACATATGTATAAGCAAGACTTATACAGTAAGCCAAAAAACTTACAACTCAATAGATAACACAAAGGAGAGACTTAAAATCTGAGAAGATCTATATTAAGTATGATGAAATTTTGTTTCTGCATCAATATGACAAGGAAATACAAAATAAGACAATATGCAAAGGATCATACAACTTTCTATTCTGCTTCAATATAATCTGAAAAAACGTATGCTATATCCTAGACTAGAAACAAGTATAAGCCTAATGCTTTTTACTCTCCCAATTTTCCAGCCCTTACTAAATGGTCTTGATAATTCCTTTATAGGAGCAGGAATACAACAAGCTTCGGACCATTTAGGGTTAGGGTTTACAACCAATCAATGCAAGCATTCAATTCTGTGATCAAGTTGAAAACCATCTCTCTTCAATGTGAGCAAATCTGATCTGAAATCGATTGCCCCAGTCCAAGGATGTGAACACAGTACCCTGAAGTGCAAGAAATTCCAAGGCATGACACGGAGAGCAGCTGAACATAAATGTAGAAGAGACCAGTGCCACTATATGCATTTATCCATTTGATTAGAAACCTCTATCTGTCAACTCCCATCTTTAAATGCACTCCACATATCAGATTTCAAGCCCTAAACTGTTCAACAGCTGTGCAAAGTTGACACATAAGATCAAATCGCAACATTAATGGCTTTGAGATAAAATATTAGTCGACTGCCATGAAACTCTTCAAGAAAAGATTTAAATATTTGAAATTTGGTTATAACGGTCACAGGTGGCGCAGAAAGAGATTTGGATGGTCGAGATCAAATCCTTTTTCAACTTTAAAACACATCCGTAGATTCCTTTTCAGTTATCCAGGCTCAGGATCCGATTCCGCCATGTGTCGCACAGGCGCGTGCCTCAAACATTAGATCCTGTGCACCTTTACCTTAAGGCTTTGCGCCTGTCGTCGGATTAAAACCAACTTACAATGCCTTTACATTTCTTTACTTCTGGTCGGGTCCCATCTTTATCCACGTGTCACGCAGGCACAATGCCTCGAACATTATCTGATGATCATCTTCGCTTTAAGGCTTTACGCCTACCGTCAGATCAAAACTAACTTATCCGACCTTTACATTATTTTCGGCTTCGTAACTGCAAGTACCACTTAACTGGGAAGGACATGTGGCCGCTAGGCACAATGCCCTGAACGTTAGATCTGACTCATCTTTCTTTTGAGGCTTTACGCTAGCCACAAGATCTTCTACAACTTGACCACCTGTTAATTGATTTCAAACGGGCCCTTAGATCTGACAACTGCCACGCGTCGCGATGGTGCAATGCCTTGAACAGTAAAAAGCTTCATCTCCGCGATCAAGGGATAACGCCGATCGTTGGATTACAAGCAAACATGCTTGGCAAATATAAAGGGTAAAGTATTTCGGGGCTATAGACTTAGGAAATATTAAAATACATCCTGCCCGACTTAGGAAATAAAACATATGGCCCCGCCACAGACAACCTAAAGACATGATACATGACTTAAGACCCAAAGGTTTAAGTTACAAAAAGTAACTTCAAATTATAACGAGTCTTTGAGGATTTCAGGTTTTTAGCATGAATTTGAACCAAGGGTTTATTCTAAGGTTGCTTGGCTTAATATTGCATATTGGAGCTGTTACATATGTTTAAGTGAAAATTGGTTTCTGGACTGTGACAGTGGTTCTTGACAGAGCGAGTCTCTGTGTTTTGGGAATATCTTTCAAGCAATGAAGAATTAGGCAATGCGAGCTTAAGAGACGACAAAAGGAACATTGGGGAATGTTTGCTATTGATCGCAACTTGGAACCATGAAAATTTTGAATGGGTCTAACAATTGGATCTGGAAGTTGGATACTTACCTTGCCATGAATGAGATGAAGGAGAGTGAGGCCATCAAATTTGCTACCCTTCGCCTTGAAGGAGTTGCACACAAATGGTGGTATCATGGTTTATTTACATAGGGTCATGGTTTGATTGTTTCTTATGTTTAGTTTTGCACTTCATTGATAGAGCAATTTGATCACAAGGATTCAGAAGTATACTCAAGAGAGTTGGCAAAATTGAGATAGGTTGGGATACGTGATGCATACAGTTCAAAATTTCAACGTTTGTCAGTAATGGTTTCTGATGTGACTGGGAGGAGACTGGTTCCTTGGTTCGTTGAGGGTTTTCCAAAGCCTCTCAGGGGTTGGGTAAAAGCTTTTGATCTTCCTACTCATGTCGATGCCATTAAGAGAGCACCCCACATGGAATTTTCTACTCCCAAGAGTAAGCACAATCATGAGGATACACATGCCAAGCAAAAGAAATCATCTCAAGAGGAGTTGAGTGTTCCATCGAAACCAAGTAAGGAAGATGGTAAGAAGTTGGATCTTGTGAGCAAGAATGAGTTGCATAATGTTGTGACCTTTTCATACTATTGCCCATGGCAAATGCAGACCCCCACTTTTTGCTTTGCGGTGTTGTAGTTTGTCTTAGTTAGTTCTAGTTTGGTAGCAATCTTGAAGTCTCTAGGTCAAGAAGCTAATTTTGAGCAACTCTAGATGTAAGTCAATGTTTAATTGAAAGTTTGAACCATGAGGTGAATGAGGTTGTTAATTTAGAATCCAACACTTAGTGAAATCTTGGATTGCCTTTGAATGGAATTTCCTTGGACCCGCCTTGCACTTGTAAAACCCAAAGCCTTGATCAAATCAGGATTTCCAAAATGATGAAAATGCTCAACAAAAAGCTAAGTGTTGCTTTGATTTCACTCTCACAAGTTGCAACTATCGTGCAATACTTGTGGAGTTTGGAAAAGGGTTTTGTTTTAATGATTAATTAACGATTGAGATGGCTGAGGTCTTGATTTGAATTGATGAGAAAAGAAATCTGATCAAGCAAATGGAGAGGAACAAATCTATATTGTTGTAATAACAAAGGCTTGGGTAGAATTCCAAGCCTAGGTCAGAATCTGACCTTGGCTTGGTAATCTGATTAAACATTTTATGATCTTCGCCTTAAAACAAATAAATAACCAAGATCGCTAAGATGAAATCCAATCCATTGAACTTGAGACTTTGATAAATCTTTTCTAGTATTGCAGAAGAGCCCAATAGCTGTGGATTTGGATTCATGACTTCTTTTGGCCTTTTCGGCCTAAACCCTTCTCCTGGAAAATGGCTTTGCTGGGAGATGCTTTCAAGATTAAAATTCTCTTCAATTTGATATAAATGTTTCTTTTTATGTTAAAGTATGTATATGTAATAGTGTCATGATGCAAATTCAAGTGCAAGCTGATAAAGCGACGCTTGAAGTAGCCCACCAAGTGTTACTTCAGCATTGGGGCAATGCCTCAGAGTCCTGTCCGCCCAAACTGTTTCCGGTGATTGTTCTCCGCTCTATGGTCTATGGCGCGACCACAGCTCCTCTTGGCGTTGTTCTCACACACCGTGTTCCCAGGCCCCTCGCCAGCAGTCTAGCGGCCAAAGAGACTTACAGCTTTGCCACTTTGCCTCTCATGTGCGAGGTTGCCCTGCTTTATGGTGGCCCATGGGTGGTGGTGACCCTTCGACTCCTGGTGGTTCTGGCTGGTCAGCTTCTGACGGTGACTTCGGGTGGCCCAATTCCTCTAAGTGTCTCCCCAGGCTCTCCCTAGCCATTTCTCCGACTAGAAAGGAAACAAAGAAAGAAGAAGAAACGACAGAAGATGGGTGGTCTCTTCCAGACCCCAATTCTGACTCTGCTAATTTATGGGGGAAGAAGGATGACAAAGATCTGTTGCCTCCATCGGCTACTACTTTAGTCACTTAGCGATTGGATTGTTTTGATTTTTCTTTCGGGCTCGCCCACATTTCTATTTTTGTTGGTTTTTTGGGCACTGGCCGAGTGACTCTTGAGGAGTGATTTTATATTCTCCTGCCTTTTTTTGTGAATAGTGTACTATTAAATCTCTAATGGAAATGCCCTATTCATCAAAAGTTCCAATCTATTGCAAGGAAGTATGATCTTATTTGAAAGAGCTTAAATTCACAAAGGAGATCCAAGTTTTTTATGAAATGATTGTTGAAACATTGCATAATTGATAAGTGTATTGAGGTGGATTTCCAAGGCCAGGTCAGTATCTGACTTGGCCTTGGAATTGAATTTCCAAGAGACATAAAATTTCCACCCAAGGGTTAGACATGCTTTTCAATTCCAAATCAGAATTCATGCCTTCAAAATCTGAACTCGAGTGTTCCAAAGGAAAAATCTGGGCAATTCAATGGGGGAATCAAAGTGTTACAATCATATATGAATGACCAAGGCGAAAAACCATACATTTAGAATGAGAAAATGGATTAGCAAATCAAAGAAAATTGATTTGGAAATATGGAAACCAAACAATGAGATAGGAAAATTGATTTGCAAAGTCAAAATCCGAACAAGCAACAAGGAAATGATGTTGTTGGCAACCTTTGGAACCAATTCCATAGGCAGGTCGGAATCCGACCTTGCAAATTCCAAGGACAGGTCAGAATTTGACCTGGCCTTGGAAGTGAGTTTCAAGACACCCAAAATTTCCGCCCTACACCTGCAAGCAAGCTAGATTGGCTAAGGCAACTTGTAAATTCAATGACAAGCACAATCTAATTAGGCATGTGGAGAATTTGATCCAAGCTTGCAAGCACAATAGAGAATAAGTCTAAGGTGAAATGCAATAGATCTTTTGTGTGAAAATGAAATCCACGAAGAGATCAATCAAACAAGGAAGAAAATCCAAAAAATTTAGGAAGAAATCAGAGTTTTTCAGCCTTAGCTCCTTGGACTTTGTTGATGCTTCCATAGAACAAAGTTCCTAGGGATAGTCAAATTCTGACCATGCCTTGGAACAATGTTCCAAAGGCTGGTTGGATTCTGACTATGCCTTGGAACTCAATTCCGAGCATCCCATTAAACCCGCCCTTGGACAAAAGCAGTTGCAAACACCATGAACAAAGGACAAGTGTCAACCTGCTAGACTGCCAACCTACCCATTTGGAAGTAGTCATATGATGATACGCCTTCCATCATGGTTTCATCCTCATCTAGTGAGGAGAGTTCCTCACATAGTGCTAAGTTTGAGCTTCGAAGATTTGGCAGCAGAAGCTTACTCAATGCTAGTGGGTTCATCACTCTATTAGGTGAGCAACTCGGTAGGTAGCGTTTCCTTCACATCGACTTTACTTCCACCCATGGCCAGATTGGTGACAACAAACGCTTTTGGATTCTTCACACCTACAAGATTCCAAGAGGCCACCCCAGTGGCTATTGTTTCCTAGTGGAAGGCTCCAACAATTACACCCATGACACTAGTGACAATGGCTACTATACTGGTAAGTGCTGAAGTGCCTAGTTTCGGAGCATTAGCAAGTGCCAAAGTGCCTAGTGCCATACTAGGTGTGAGTGCCACAGTCGCCAGATAGCTTGATACTATGGCCGCTACACCATCTCAGTAGAATGAACCTGGGGTGGATGATTGGCTAATGAAGGTTTGGGAAGTACCTCCTGCCCCTCCATCACCATCGTCTAGCCTCCTAGGAGACTTAGAGTTCACGAAGTACAGTAGGAAGTAGTTGCCAAAGAGACCCAATATGTGTAGAGGAGTTGGTCGAGATTGGGCACCTTAGTGAGGAGGAGCTTGTGCTAGTTACACATTTGACTGCAACTAAGGCCAAGGCTAAAGTCACAGGAGAAGGAGCGAAGGAGAATTAGGGGGCACATATTTGGGTTCCCAAGCCATAGCCCAATGATGCATTGGGTCCATTACAACATTAGTTGGTAGAATTGGCAGACATTGCCATGGTTAATTACGAGATTGTAAAGCTTACTAGGCAGATGCACTCTTGATCGTCACCGAGGTGGAGATGGTCCACAAGTTTATGCAAAAATGGCTGCCATGAGGAATTTGCACGATGTTTTGGAGCTTAGGGATGACAGACTACTAAGACTCTAGAGATGTAGGAGGCCTGTCTAGTGAGGAGGAGGTTGGTGGTTACACATTTGGTTGCGGCTAAGGCCAAGGCTAAAGTCATAGGAGGAGAGGAGGAGAATCAAGTTGCATATATTTGGGTTTCTAAGCCAGATCCCAGTGATGCATTGGGTTCATTACAACGTTACTTGGTAGAATTGGCAGACATTGCCATGGTTAATTGCGAGATTGTAGAGCTTGCCAGGCATATGGATATTGGTTTGGCACCCCTGATCGTCATTGAGGTGGAGATGGTCCTCAAATTCATGCAAAATGGATGCCATGAGGAGTTTGTATGATGTTTTGGAGCTAAGCAATGACGGGCTACTAAGACTCTAGCGATGTAGGAGGCCTAGAGGTGTATAATGCATTGCCCTCATAATCTTGATATTCAACTATAATGTCCCTTTCTAGCACAAGTTGTATGAGTTTGTCGTTAGCTTATTTCTGCATTGTCCTGTAGGCTAACCGGGATATTTAAGAGACTTTGATGCCATTTGGCCTAAGCAAGTTTTGTTGCAAGTCAATCTGAGGTGCTTGGACACAATTTTGTCATACTTACTATTTACTGTAAGTCAGTTGGACCAGGTCGGTATCATCAGTGAATCATAGAGAATATCCCGTCGATGGTAATTTTAATAATCGGTTGTGATTATTAATTTATTTATTTAAAAAAGTTAAGTTATAAAGTTAAATTAAAATATTTAACATTATTGATATGGGGACTTAAGTTTAAGGGAAAGTTATTTTTAGTGACATGGGGAAATATTAAATAAAAGCGTTTGCAAAAAAATAGCTAAAAAGCATTTGCAAAAAAATAGCTAAAAAGCATTTGCGAAAAAATACCGCAAAAAAAAATCGCAAGAAAATAGGAGAAAAAAGCAAAATCTTGAAAAATTAGGGAAATGCAAAAGTGACGAGGAAAAGGGATTTTATTTATCCCACTTTGGTAAGATGAGTGAATGAGCTCTTATGAGTTTTTTTTCAAGAGCTCACTTTCAGGCATGCTGGTTTGAATAAGAAATTTATGAAATTATTTGGAGAGTTTTTCTTTGAGGGTTTGGAGGACAAAATCCCTCTTTGCTAACAATCTCTACACTGTTGGAAGACAGTCTAGGGATTCGATTGGTGTTTGCAATCAGGTAATACAATGTACTTCAAGTTTTCTCATTTGTTGCTTGTATGGTTCGATTTCTATATCAGATTGTATGAGGAGTATTTGAAGATGAATTTGGGAGTGAGTTGGAGAAGTTTATTACTGCGCATTGATTTATGCTGGCTGTCCGAAATCACTATTGCTGCAACGACATCAGTGTGGCCCGTACCATTTCATGCTGGCCATATTACTTGCTGGGCTTGATATGAGACTGCTGGGCATTGTGTGTGAGGCTTTGGAGATCACATTTGCAGTTTGTAGGACGATCTCTGCTATATAGTTCTGCTACAGGCAGCAGCATTACTTGAAAGGGTTTGAATCTACAATTTGGAAGCTCCGTGGAGTCATTCTTGGGTGTTATATATGTGTTGGTGAAGTTTGGTTAACGCTGCTACAATTCTGAGCATTCTCTGTTATGTTTTGAAGACTTACCAGGCCTGCAATGATGTTAATATCTGATTTGCAAGGCTTGAAACTTATGTGTTATTAGCGTTTAATCTTCTATGTTATATTGCAAGTATTTTGTTATGTATTGTTTCCCATATTGAATGCAATTTGAAAGTTTACTTAGCAAATAACAACCAACAATAAACATATACAACTACAAACTGAGAACAAATCACAAAACCCAGTAATTATCTTGCAAGCAAACTGTTTGACATAATTACAGTGAGTGGAAAAGGCACCAAAAATATCAGATTAAGGGGGCATCTTACATCAACTTAGATCCTGGTACAAGGTAGATTTTGTTCTTGTAATAAATAACATCATCAACTAGATAATGTTTGTCATCATGTACTTGTCCATCAATCAAATCACGGGCAAAAGTATTTCTTGAATATTCTGTCAACAATTGAGATTTCCAATCAGCTGAAATCTCAGTGAGAGAGCAGAGGGCAGGTTTCCTGGTAAGAGCATCAACAACAATATTATTTTTTCCCTCAACATACTCCACATCGAAGTCATATGCGTGAGTCTTACTTAACCACTTTTTGTTGCCATTCATTAAGATCTTTCTCTTCCAAAAAATATTTAAGGTTGTTGTGATCAGTCTCGAAAACAAATTTTGCATCCACTAAATACTGTTTGAATTGGCTAGCATGTGCATAATAACTAGCATCTCTTTGTCATAAGTGGAGTACAATCTCTTTGGCTCCCTTAGCTTCCTTCTCTCAATTGCAATAGGGTGCCTGTTCTGCATCAAGACTGCACCAATTCCTTATTTTGATGCATCACGCTCTACAACAAATGGTTGTGTGAAGTCAGGTAATGCCAACACTGGACATGTGTTCATGACCTCCTTGGGCCTTATCAAATGTCACTTGTGCCTCATCAGGCCAATGAAATGCACCCTTCTTAGTAAGATTTGTCAAAGGTGATGCCAACAGTGAGAAGCCTCACACAAATATTTTGTAGTAGCAACACAATCCCAAGAAGACTCTCAATTCTGATATATTCTTTTGGAGGTGACCAGTCCAAAACTCCCTATATCTTCTTCTCTTGGTGTACTATTACGCTGTCAGCTCCAATCACATGTTCCATATAAAGTATCTCAGTCCTACCCAAACTCACATCTAGAAGCCTTCGCATATAGTGATTGTGCCCCCATGATACTCAGAACTACATCTAAATGCTGCAGATGGTCACTCCATGTCTTGTTGTATATTAGTATGTCGTCAAAGAAAACTAGAACAAATTTCCGCAAATGCTCATAGAATGTGTGATTCATGCAAGATTGAAATGTTGCTGGAGCATTTGTGAGTCTTATGTATGTCCAGAAACTTGAATTGTGCAGACAACGAAAAGCAGTTTTATGTATGTCTTCTTAATGCCCTCCTGAAGCTCAATAACATGTTCAAACCCATGATCGAGTGGATGACCTGGGGGAAGGTCTCCCAATATTGTACTATGCTTATCCAACATTGTCTAGATATCAATATGATACTGTGGCTCACTAATGGAAGAAAGTTTAGTAGATACAAAGCACTAAGTTGTCCAATCCACATCACCATGTTTGAATATAGCCTCTATCCTCCTTGCTGAAACCAATCGAAGACCATCATCTAAAATTGTAATGTCCCCGTTTTGGAGGTAATTTGATTTAATTAATTTAATTAATTAAATTGTCCAAAATAATGAATATTTTATGAGGATGACTAATTAATTATTTTAATTAAATAAATAAGTGGTATTAAGTTAATTATTTATAATGTTATCAAATAAATAAAGATTAGAAGGTAACTTTATATTTAATTAATTTAATAAAGTGACTTGAATTATAAAATATTTTTATAAAGTCACTTAATAAATCAAATAAAATAAGGTTCTAGAAGTTTCTGGAGAAAGTGGAGAAAAAAGAATAAATAGGCATCCTGGGCTTCATTCTCAACAGGCAGATTTGTTGTTGATGTTGTTGTTTGTTGTGGATGTGCATTGTGGAGCCCAGGGTTTCTGCAGTAGTCACAATTGGCCATTGAGAACGAAAACTCTCAATTGGTACGCAATTTTGAGGGTGTGAAATATCACTTGAATTATTGCAAAGTTGAGGAAGTTGCTTCAGACTTTCTACTT
>MU224465.1:1707386-1768762 GCA_018584345.1 Thuja plicata
TGGTCATTAAACCGAATACCTGTTAACTAGCAAAACAGTAGTAATTGTAAAGGATTTGAAAGAGAAATTGCATGGAAATAAAATATGAAATCAGTTGTATACCAGTACACTTGAATTCTTGCATTCATAAACAGTCTTAGGAAACCGGAATTTTACATAGTTTTCTTTCCATCAACCATAAATTCTAGCCGCATCTGGTTAAGGTTCTGAACATACCACTCAAGTGGCTCTAACCACTGAAGACCCAAGATGGCATCCACATTGCTAAGCCCAAGCACATAAAAATCACCTATTAAGGTGTAACCTCCAATCTGAATACTCAGTTGGGGAACCACTTAATGCAACTCAATGGAAAACCATCAACAATGATGACACCTAATCCTGGAAACTTCTCAGCTTGTGATCCACGCTTCCTTAGTAATCCTTCATCAATAAAATTATGCGTGGCTCCACTATCTACTAAGCAAACCATCCGTTGTACCTTAAGGACACCTTTCAGCTGGAAAGGGCGACTGCAAAGAACTCCACATAGAGTGACAATGCGTGGAGTCTCTTTGGTTGTAGTATCCTCTAATTCTATCTGTTGTGGTTGATCCTCCTGTTCATTATCCTCTTCAGTACTAGGCTCTTGCTCATTTGGCTCTTCATCATCAAATATGATCTCAATCAAGTGTGCTTTGCCTTTCCCAAGGAAACATGACCCGACTCCCATGGCTCCTTGCAAGAGAAGCATAGCTTCCTCCTAAATTCATTCCTAGACACTTGATCAATCTTTGGAGGTGTGTTCTTCTGCTGATTAAAGCTTTTTTTATTTGGTTTCCATGGCTTGGAACTTTTCTTTTGTGGCTGATAAGGTGTTGTTGTCCGCAATTTTGTATTCAAAAAATTGGAAAACCCTACCCAATTTTCTCATAAATTCGTAGGCAAAATTCTCTATGTTTGGTGTTCTTAATGGTGTTTTACAAAGGCAATCAGTTATCCCTTGAATTATCCTAAGTCTTACATCTTTCGAATACCATTTTTGAAGGTTTTCATCGAGTTTTTCTTTGTTTTTCTTGCTATGACGGATTTTTCTTCCTTGACTGCAAGTACTCGATTTTTGGTAACTTGCGAGTCTTTGTTCCATTTTTCTATATTATTTTGGTTGATTTTGGTTTTGTTTTCATCCTAGATTTTTTGCTTTTTGAATTCTGCTCGTTTCGAGCTATCTTAGGCTTAAATCAGAGCTATATTTCAAGAGATAATGAGGAATTCAGTAACCTGCAGGTGGGGTTTTTAAGCCTGACTGCAAGTCTTTATTTCTTGTTTAAAAGCCTGCGATGTGGAAACAAAATTCCACCGATGTCTCTTAAGTCATGACAACTGGGCTTTTTGTTAGTCATTACATATCATCTTGGGTGTCATTTACTTGCAAAATGGAATTAAAACTCCACCTTTACATATTTGCAAGGGAATATGTAAACTTTAATGAGATTATAATGCATTGGTGGGCTTTTTAAGCTTCATTACATGCTTTCATTTTAAAGTTGAATTGCTTGTAAAGGTGCATGAGAAATCCGTCCTTAGAATAAAAGAGTGTTTTTTTTAAAACTTACACTTGTAAGTGGACTTTTAAAGCTTGTTTGCAAGTGTTATTTTTGTTTTTAATAAAAAATGTTATGATTGCAATGATGTTTCTAAAGTCCATCATAAGGCATCGAGTGCATGGTTTTTCTAAAACAATCACTCCCAGCACTTGCGTCTACATTAAAAAAAGCTTCTCCCTACTCTTTTAAAAGCATTTTTGACTTGCAATGATGTTCTAAAAGCTCATCATTATTACCAAACAAAGTTGCTATTGTTTTAACACAAAAATGACTTGCAAACACATCTTGAAAGCCCGTCTATGTTATTAAAACACGTTTTTAACCTTACGTGTGGCATTTAAAAGTTCGTCCTTGTTGTTTTAAGACTATTTACGACTTGTATTTTGAGCTTCAAAGCCTGTCACTGGTCTTTCTAAGCTTGCATCGTGGACATAAAAAAGCCCGTCTAGGGCAAATGCTTATGTTCTTGTTGAAGAAAATATGAATCCTGAACTCTGCATCTTACTGCGTTTTTGGTGTTCCAAGCCTGTCATTTATTGGCTAGAGACCCACATATGGTGTTTGTAATCATTTTTGCCACTGAAATTCATGTTTTAGCTTGCCATTTGTTGGCCAAAACCCGTGAACGTTTAAATCGACTCCCAAAATGCATTACTAAACTTGTTTTTTACTGAAATTTGTTACCGAGAGATTGATTTCAGTTGAACTACAAAAACAACTTCAAAAATCCACTTTTTCATTCTTTCTGAGTTCGAATCGCTTTAATATCTCCCGTTTTTATGTTTGATAAGTCGGCAGATGTTCCTAGGGCATTTTCCAATGCGCTTTTCTTGGTTCTTTTTTTAGACGTGGTCGTCATGAGGTAGGGCATGCGTTTATACTGTTTTGACTGTTCTTCATCTTGTTTGCATATCAGAAAGTGGCACCATTGATAAGCCGCTACTTTGGCATGTTTATGAAGGTCTTTCAATGTGCAATCACCATTTACAATCCTGACTACACCTGCAAATAATTATGCTTTCTCTAATTTGCAGCCAGTAGTACAAGACTCATATGGTAGTGGGTCATAGGAATAAAGTTCAAATTGTTTGAAGGATAGAAAATGCAAAGGAATGGTGAATCGTTTCAAAAGGTTGATATGACAGTTCTATGAGGATCTTGATGAAACAACCAAACTCAGTAGTAAGAATGGGCAAATATCTTTATATTGACAAGTCAATATAGAAGCATGTAAAAGGTGAAGAACGATCAAAGCAACATGTTAAGAACAGTGATAAAGAGGAGCACTCTGTAATGTCCCCTTTCTAGAATAAGATTCGATAAGAAATAATAAAAATAAATAAATAAATAATACTATAATTCATTATATAACGAAAGAATATAATCAATATAATATAATATTATATTATATGAATACAATAATATAATAATATAAAATATGATCTATTATTAAATATAAATCTAAATAATAATATAATTATATTTTAATATAAATAAATAAAAAATAATATTAAAATATATATAAATAAATGAACGGTAATGATTTAAAATTAAATATAATTCTTAAATATAATATAATATATACCACTAAAATATATACTAAATAATTAATATTATAATAACATGCTAAATATATTGTAATAAAAATTTAAAATATTAACCAAAGTATAGTCGCAACTAATAAGTCGTGACCACCAATTATAGGCATCCTGACCATTCAAAATGGGTTGTCCACCCTCCACGCAAACATAAAAGGGAATCATCATCTTCAATAAAAGGACGGTCAGCAAACACGAGGATCGAACAGAGGGAGATTGAATTGGAAGCATACGAAATGGTAGAATCGACTCCTTAATAGGATCCAACATCCTCCACTATAGAGAATAAGCAAGTGATAATCATCGAATACAACAATTTCCTTAAGAAAACCATACCAAACGTGAAACATCTCCAGCTAAACGTGAACCAATAGTGGCCATTCCTGGATGTTTGATATTATTTTATCCTTGATGTGGTTGCTGGAGATATGATGAAACGATTTGGCACTCGTTACCATTGGCAATAGGGGGCAATAATTAAACAAACTATGGACCCTGTCTTAGTCTGCGAACTACACAACAACATAGACAATGGAGGATCCATTTTCAGTATTTTATATTTACAGTCAGCGGGTTGACAAGTCCAATCAGCAAGGAATGATTCAACGTTTGTACCAGCACTGGATGGAGATATAAAGCGTCAGCACATAACCATCAAAGAGACATCTTGAAGAACGACATCTAATCAGGAAGAATTGGTCTAGTCAGCAATACATATACGACAGAATAAGATTATTCTCTCATATAACATCCATTCAGGGAACTATAAAGACAAATAGAATTATCCAAGCAGGACACTAAGCAAAACAAGTGAATGGTATAAGGGATTCATCCAATTGGAAGTTTATATATCTAAAGTCAACAATTACACCTTACGGTTAAGGAAATACTATCATTGAAGATCCTTGTATATTTCTTCATAAATGGAGAGATTGAACACCAAAAGAAGTTATCATTTATACAATTGGAAGTTGAGAGTCTCTAAGGAAATAATCTAACTATATTCTAGATTACAGAGAGATAATCCATATGAAAACCTAAATTCTCATTAGTGTAATTAGGTGATATCATCTTCATCATTAAAGCAAGGGAGATATAGATGGAGATTTATTTACAACAATTTAAATATGTCGCAGCATGAAAGAGGTGGTAAGATAATTGAATAAGAAGCAAATAATATCTTGCTCAGACCGAAGTACATAGAGCAGTAATTAGTGTAAGAAATTGAAGTAATTGCTCCAATATTCAAGGAGGGCCAAAAGGAGACTGACATAAGAAATCAAATATTTATAAAACTTATCTCATCTGAGTAAGTATTACATCTTTAACTTCACCTTGATCCTATTTCATTGTGGAATTACGAATTTAGGACAAAATATAAGGAGATCCCAAATGGGGACATTACACACTCATAGAAGGCTACATGTTTGTAGTATGGTACTATGGAGAACACAATATCATTCAAGGAAAAAGTGAAGAGCTACTCAAAGATCACAAGAGTAGCTGAATGTTTCATAAGACGTGGCAATCACAAGTCCTTCAAGGAGTCAAATCTGAGTGTCAATCCTCTAGGACAATGGGATAACATTGAAGGACACTCACAGAGTCTCATGAATTCTATGAAAAGAACAATCTATCACAACATCAATGATCAGGGTATTGACAAATGATAGTTGATATAGGTATAAAGGATTGCAACCTCGGTAAAGAAATGATGTCACTGGTTCATGAATGGCAGTAAGGTGATTATGTCAATTTCCATTTTCATTTTGAGACACATGAAACTTTGTGAATGAACAATCCTAAAATAAACAAGTATAGTCCTTTTAAAAAAACATGAAAAGGTTAGTGAGCACCTTTATTTCATGTTCTATGGACAATTTCACAATAATGGGTAGCTTACATAGATTCATGTCATTTGAAGTCAAAATACATAGAGATCTCCATAGTATATATTGTATCAACTAGGAGAGAATTTGCAAATCTCAGATGATTACACAAAGTTGCAAAAGTATATGAAGCAGGAACAACCACATGATGGAGCTTACAAGGAGGTGAATGAGCGACAGGAATGATGAAGAACATATAATGCTTTCAAGATTGAAATGGTCATGAAAAGGTGCTTTCCTTGTAACGACCATTATGATACAAGACAACCAAGGATGCAGGTTCCTGTTCCACGCTTCCACCAAATTTGAGTACTTCAATCATGGGGTATCCTATAGCAGCATGAAGACCGACGAAGGATGATGTAATAGAAGTCGCGTCTTGTCAGACACTTAGTTTATTTTCATGGTGCATGTTGTAATTTTGTTATAGACAAATTACATGTAATTGGGAACAAGTTGTAATTACAAGTAGATTTTCACCTGTATAGTAATTGCATCTAATCCAATTGCAGGTCAAGTTAGTTATGACTTGCAGTTTGAATAAGTCAAAGTTAGTTAGGGAATAGGTCAAAGTTTGTTGGGTTTCTCCCACCTTTTTCTCCCAGCCCCTCACCTATGTATAAGAGGGAGCCTCATTGTAATTTTTATCTTTTGGCAATGCAAGAAAACTCTGTCAATTTGTATATGCACTCTAAGACTTTGTGCTTGGATGTAGATTAAATTGCTTTCAATAAAAGAGGCAACTTGCTTTCAAACTTTGTGTTGATTCAAGGTGTTATGTGACGACATTTTCTGAATATTGATTGTGAGTTTTATGCTTTGTTCAAGAGAGATTTGAATTCAATCTTGCAGACTTTGAGCTGTATATTGTGTTCAGAGTTATAGCTCAATTTGAGTTTTTGGAGACTTTGTGCTGCATAAGGGCAAATTGATATAGTTGATAGTGGCTTCAAATACTTAAGGCTGAAAGACTTTGTGCTTCTATGTTAAGTAATTTTATAGAATTTAGTGAGTATTTGGTAAGAGACTTTGTGCCTTACCATTTATTCAAGTTATTAAATCATCATTCGGGATAAGTGCAGAAGACTTTGGGTTTCTGCAACTGTTCCAACCATATAAAAGTAGATTGGTGTCTTATGTGTTCTTATGTCAACTCACAAGCCATCGATATTATCGTAGCAACAGTTAAGTCTTTGTTGGAGCCACCTACAGTAAGAAGGGGGCCTCCCCTATTGCTGAGAGGAGAAAGTAATCTCACTTGATGTTGCCTAAAGTTACAACTTTGTAAGTTGTGGGCACAGTGACTTACAAAACTTTTAGCCAACAAGTGTGACCTCAAGGTCAAGAGCTAACCCAATGACATCATCCAAGGTATTAGGCCTATGAGCCTTGACTAATCCTTTTAGTCTGTTACTCAATCCTTCTACAGACAGCATCATGACTCTCCTTTGTGACATATCTTGAACCATGATTGAAATCTTCTTGAACTCATTAATATATGCTTCCACATGTCCCACTTGTTTTAGTTGAGCCAATTCCCTATAATAAACTTATATATCTTTCCTGTCAAAACAAGTAATCATCTTATTAACAAATTATTTTTAGGAGTGTATCATGGCATGATCTTGAGATACTAATCCATGGTGCCACCAGTCATATCCTACCCCCTCTAGATGCATTGTAGCAAATTGTATAGCCTTATCTTCTTCCATGGGGTTGAGTGCTAAGAATGTATCTAATTTATTTATCCATGCTCTCGCAGTTATCTTTTGCTTCCATCAAAGGTCAGCACCCTGCCTGATTTGTCCTCTAGGCTTCTTGTCTTGCCTCTCCAAGCGATACCTAGCTTTGTCTTTTTGCTGGTTCATAAATTGATTCAGATTCATTAATTGTCTTACATCAAATAGGAGGCTTGTGTATTCATCACAGGCCAACATAACATCAACTTTAATGTTTGTTTTTTCTTTCTTTACCTTTGGCATTGCCTCTCCTCCAGTTTGCCTTGGAAAAAATGTAGGATGTATTTTCTGTCCTCACAACATTAGAAGCTGTTCCAATTGGATTTTCACGACCCATCTCACTACCTTCACTATCTTGACTCTGTGCATGGGGTTGTTGGATCCTTAGATTACCAATTGCATTCAAGAGTTGTTGTGACTCCACAAATGTGTGCATCATCTGCTGTTGATGTTGTGCCAACTCTCCCAATACATCTTGTATATTAGGCTGACCATTTCCTCCATCATTTCTTTGTTTTTCCATATTCAAGAAATCTTGTTCTTTTGCTTCTTGTTGTTGTTGTTTTGCCCTTCGTCTAGTGTAATATTTGTGTGGACCAATCTCCCAAGGGTTTATAGAATCAATTCTAATTGCATGCAACTGCTTTCCACTAAGAAATGTTATCTGACCTACATGCAATGATTTAATCTGACATGCAACCTAATAGGCTGAAAGGATTTATGGCTCTAATACCATTGAAACATCCTTTTCTTTGCTTCTTGAAACTTATGCAATATGCAATTGTTTATTTAAATGAAATTGATTCACAACAATGTTTGTTTGATTTAGAACTCCCAAACAGATGAAATATTAATGCAATGATGAGTGATAGTAATTTATTTTCTTTGAAATTCAGATTTTAGTTACATAGTCTAAAATTACAAATACTCAACTCTAGTATCGAACATGCTAGAAACACTGACCCAATTGTTGACAATAATGATTGTCTCGGGCTTACTGCATATTTCAGACTCGACGCTATTTGGCATCTAAACCCTCATTGAGGCTGCGACTTACATTACCACGTTTTGCGATATATATTATGGATGCTGGTATATGATTTAGACAATGTAAAGTGTCCTGACTTATTGCAGGTAGCCACCAAATGCCCTAGAATTGCTTCAAAAAAACTTCTATGCCTTGAACTGCATGGAATCTCGCCACCAATCATGCTGTGCTAGGTATAATTCAAGGCCCTTAGACTGAATGATTCTACTGAAGTCTTCTGGGGTTTCGTCTAGAAGAATATCTCCACAGGGGTTGTATCCTAAGAAGAGTTGCTTTGGAAAACAGCTTGTAGAGAGAATTTTACAACATCGAATGATTAAGAATGAATCTTGAACCCCAATCAATGCCTTTATATATAAATCCTTCAGCCAAAAAAGCTTCGATGTCTTCTTCTAATTCTTGCCTTCGATGACTTAAGGCAATTAATGATATTTGCTTCATATTAATAAATCGCCACCATAGAGTACGACCTAGGAGATGTTAAGTCATAACATAATTGGCCCCTCTTAATAATTAAATATGATTGACTAAATACTTTGGCTTTTTCCTTCATATTTAATTATTAATCTATTCCCTAATAATTTTGTGCTCTAGCCTTTAGGAATAAAATTAAGGCTAGCAACTTCTTGTTAATTAAACGCTAGGAAAGGGGGACATTACACCTAGGTTCTCTTCATCTTCTCCATCAAAATATTAATCTTGGAATAGTTATGATCCAAAATTGTTGTCCTAGATTTAGTCTCCCTTGGTGGCACCTATGATGGTCCTGCCCTTATTATCTTTCCAAGAACTTCCTTATAATAAGGAGAGCAAGCCACATGGAATGAAATGCCATTGGAAAATAAGTTTTTTCTAATGGCATCATCTACTTCATCCTTTTCTTGCACATTGAATAAATTTGCTATTGGTTGTGAAGATGTAGGACTAGTCATCTTATGTTTACCCTTAGGCTTTGTTACCCTTGAACTAGATGGATTTGGTGGCCTTACACTCTGCAAAGTAGAAGCAGAAACTGTAGAACTCTAATGACCCCTACTTTGTGGAAAAGTAGCTAATGCGGGTACTTCATCTTCATTACAATCATAGTTGGAAAACTCGGACTCGACAAAAACTTGCCAAGGCATGAGGAAAAAAATCGGGAAAAACTCGGCAAAAAACTCGGGAATTGAAAAACTGCTTAAATTTAATTAGAAATGCATTTTTTTTGCAAAATTCAATGAGAAGATGCATCCAATTTGTCAATTAATGAAAACACAAAAGAAACAAGCTGAGTCTAGATATTTAAATGCAAAGTGGGTACAAAATCACATTCTCATGAGCAATGTTGATGGCTTGAAGCAAAATAGTAAATAGTTTCTATAAAACTAAAAGTAAATACATCATTACAAATTTACAATTACATCTTCCTCTTCCTAGCTCTAGTAAAAACTAAGGGAGAGGTACAACTAGAGGGTCTAGTCCCAGAAGACTGCACTGGGCGTGACTCTGCTGTTATATGGAGCCTAATTAGACTCAGAGGTTAATTTTTCCTCACTTCTATCGGTGCAGTTTCCCCCTAGATTTTTTCAACGGGGGTTTGGGGGCAACACCTTTTGCGGGTTGAGGGGTAGCGCCCGCAAAGCCAAAAATGACTTTTATAATTGTACAAAGGAGTCAAGAATTATTTTTCCCCCTCAGCATAAAAATGAACTTGACTGTGCTGTTTTTTTTTTTGCTTTATGCGGTTATGCACAGTGGCGGCCGAGTTTTTTCAAAAGACTCGGCGAGTCTTTCTCGCGAGTTAAAGCCTGAAAACTCATAGAACATAAAAACTCGGCGAGTTTGCCAACTATGTTTACAACCACATAATTTTAATATTTTAGACCTATATTCCAGGTTCCCTTCCACCTTTTTGCATACGTCTACTCCTTTGCCTCAGATAAGGTGGAAGTAAGCATTAGCTCTAGTCATGCTACCAGACCATTCAACTTCACACATGTTGCATTTCCACTTTCTAGTGCGCCCAGCTGTCCCAGGCTTTGCTGGTACCTTAGATACAAATTGGTTTAACGGTGACTTCAAATCAAAGGGACCCTTGGCCCATTTTTGCAGGATTTGAGAAAGGCAACCATAATATTGACTCCCAATAGAACTTGTCATTTTAGTTTGAGTGTTAGCGTCACTCCCCACTCACTTTGAATTTCTACTTCAACCTCTTGTCCTTGACCCTCATCTTCAGTCATGCCATGAGAACTCATAATGATAATGATGCTGCAAGAACAATGATCAAACACAAAACTATAAAACCTATATGCCAATTAATTTATGCATTTGTTAAATAAAAAACAATGACAATATTTTTGTCATTTGTTGTTGTATACAGTATTTTTGCTGTTGTATTTTTGAGTCTCAATAGAAAACTAATGCAAAATATTGGGAAAAAATTTGAAAGATCAAAACTTAGATCATGATTCATCAAACACTAAAATAATAGATGCGAGAGCAGATAGAATATAATAAATTGATTATTCACAATGAGCAGAAACGCTCATAAATAATACAAGAGATATTTACAAAATAACAAGTTTCCAAATATGGAACTGCTAAAAGAAAGGAACTATTCTAAAGACTAAACTTGAGCATTAACCGATAACATAATAAATATTCTTAATACCCTCCCTTAATGCTCAATCTATCAACAACACCAATAGACTGCCTGAATTTTACAAATTTATTAGAACCGAGGGACTTGGTGAAGATATCTGCTGGCTGCTCCAAGGTGGGAACATACATTAACTGAATGGATTTGTCTTCAACCAGCTGACGAATGTAATGACAATGAGTTTCCACATGCTTGGTTCGTTCATGGAAGACCGGGTTCTTTGCTAGTTTGAGCACGCCCTGATTATCACAGAATAAGGTAGTCGGACCTATTTGAGGAACATGCATATCGGCAAGCATCCGACAAAGCCAAACTGCCTCACAAGCTGCCTTGATTGCTCCCCGATACTCTACTTCTGTCGAAGAGAGAGCTACCGTTTGCTGCTTCTTACTAGTCCATGTGACTGCACCAGATCCCAAATTAAACACATATCCAGCGGTAGACTTACGATCATCAACCGAACCAGCCCAGTCGGAATCAGTGTATCCACATAGAGTAGGATCAGAGCTCCGAGTGTACAAAAGGCCATAATCAAGAGTACCACTTACATAACGCAGGACACGCTATGCTGCTATCCAATGATTAGCCTTGGGAGCTGTCATGAAGTGGGATATGTAGCTCACGACAAAGCTGATGTCAGGTCGAGTGGTAGTAAGATAAATGAGGCTGCCCACTAGTTGTCTAAACAAAGATTCATCCACAACAGGTGAATTGGACTGAGTTGACAATTTGAGCCCTGGTTCCATAGGAGTGGAGGTGGGTTTGCAATCTTGCATTCTGAACCTATCCACAAGACTTCTGGAATACTTGGACTGAGAAAGAAAGATACTATGCTCAATCTGCCAAACCTAAATGCCGAGACAATAGTGTAAGAGTTCCAAATTTGTCATATCAAAGGTGCGGCACAAACCCTGTTTGATTTCAGTGATCAAATGTGCAGAACTGCCAGTAATGATCAAATCATCCACATAGACAACTACAAACAATATATCATCACCATAATGTTTGATATACAGATTTGAATATGAGGGACTCCTCTGAAAACCATGATCAGTTAAGTATTTATCAATTTTCATGTACCAAGCCCGAGGAGCTTGTTTCAGACCATACAGAGCTTTGACTAGTCTACAGACCTTGTGTTCCTGACCAGCAACCTTAAATCCCGGGGGTTGTGTCATGTAGACCTCTTCCTGTAAGTCACCATTCAAAAAGGCACTCTTAACGTCCATATGATGGACTTGCCAACCGAACTGCGCTGCTAAGGCAAGAACAAGCCGTATGGTACTCATTTTGGCGGTAGGAGCAAAGGTCTCCTCATAGTCAATACCTTCCCTTTGTGAGGAGCCACGAGCAACAAGACGAGCCTTATACTTGTCTAAAGTTCCATCAGCTTTGTATTTCACCTTGTACACCCATTTGCAGCTGATGGGTTTCTTCCCTGAAGGGAGATCAGAAAGGGCCCAAGTGTGATTTTTCTGAAGACTTTGAAACTCAGCATCCATAGCCTGTTCCCACTCAGGGATACCTCTAGCCTCAGAATAAGTCTGGGGCTCATAAACACTATGAAGGTTGGCCATAAGAGCAAAATTGACTGTAGGCTGTTGTTTGCTTTTATTTCTGGAAGCTCTACCCTCAATGAGCTCATTATCCTGGAGATCACCAATAGTTTTAGCCCACCATTTAGGCCGGAGAGTAGAGGGGCCAACAGCTGGAGGAGCTGGAAGCTGCTCAGAGGCAGCAACAGACACATCAGGGTCAGGAAGAAGATTGTGTTCCGGATCCTCAACAGGAGCAGCGACAGGAGCCTCAGGGTAGGCATCAAGAAAAGGCTCTGCATCATCCCTCCCATCAGGTGATGCGAGACGAAGAGGAAAACTATGAGGCTGATCCTTAGAGCATTGCTCAGAAGATGACAGAAAAGGTCCTCTAGCTTCATCAAAAACAACATCACAACTGAAGATCAGACGATCAGTGTCGACATCTATCAGTCTGTAAGCCTTATGATTGTCACTGTACCCTGTCATCATGAGCTTTTGACTCTTGGAATCTAACTTCGAGCGCTTAGCATCAGGAATCCAGACATATGCAAAAGAGCCAAAAATCTTCAGGTGACTGATCCTGGGCTTACGACCATACCAAACCTCTTCTAGGGTCTTTCCCTTAATAGCATGAGTAGGAGAACGATTAAGGAGGTAGACAGCAGTAGACATTGCTTCTGCCCAATACTTATTAGGAACGCTCCGGTGTTGTAACATAGAACGAGCCATCTCAACAATCGTACGATTGCGACGCTCAACAACACTGTTTTGCTGAGGAGTGTAAGGTGTAGTGAACTGGTGTTTGATCCCATGGGTAGCACAGAAGTCGGAGAATGGGGTGGAACAAAATTCTCCACCATTATCTATTCTTAGAGAAATGATACTATAGCCGGACTCTTTTTCAACCAAAGATTTAAACTGCTGAAAGGTACTAAATGCATCTGATTTGTTTCTAAGAAAGTACACCCACATTTTTTGACTAAAATCATCAACAATAAGCAGAAAGTATTTGCAACTAGTAACTGAAGATGTATTCATAGGACCACAAATATCAGCATGAAGTAAATGAAGTACCTTAGATGTGCGCCAAGAATCCCCATCATTGAAGGGTGTCCGATGTTGTTTGCCAGCTTGACAAGCACCACATACTCCAAGATGTTGTGTCTGAATATCAGCTAGGCCAGAAACAAGTCCCTCCCGGGGCAGCTGAGAGAGATATGAGATGTCCATATCGCTGATGCCACAAAGTGCTGAGAGATGAAGTACGAGCTGCCATAGCTATCTCAGGAGAACCACCGGTGTTAGTAAGCCGATATAGGCCATGATCCTCTACACCAGTAGCAACAGTAAGACAAGTCTCTCGATCAATAATGGAACATTTGTGAGCACTGAACACCACATCCAATTGGGGAGAATTCCTCATGATCTGACTCACAGATAATAGTTTGAGTGACATACCAGGAACGTAGCACACATTGAGAAAGATGAGCTTCCTCCCACCAGACTGTATCTGAACATTTCCTCGGCCAACAATTTTATACTCCTCTCCTCCGCCAAACACAACTGAATCATTGAAAGGAGAGAAATCTGTAAACCAGTCACGCTGATGAGAAAAGTGACTTGAAGCCCCTGAGTTGATGTACCAAGCAGAAGACCTAGCTAGATCTGAAGGGCTTTGAGCCATAAAAGCATAAAAAACAGACTCCTTTTGCTCAGACTGTTTAGCAACATTCGCCTGCTGATGTGGCCCTCCCTGCTTCCTTTGTTCAGAAGCGATTCTCTGACGGCAATCTTTCTTCATATGGCCGTACTTGCGACAATAGTGACACTGCACAGTTTTTGGCTGAAAACTGCCTGAGGGTTGGTGTGATCCTCCCTGTTGTGATGACGGAGATGGCTGAAATTTAGCTGCAAAGGCTTGTTCAGAAGAGGACGAAAGAGCACGACTTCCAAACTGCTGTTTCCAACGATCCTGCTGTAGAAGTCTGTTGCATAAATCAGGAAACTTCAAATCAGCATTCGTAGACGTAATGTTGAGAGTTTCAACAAAGTGCTCGTAAGATGGTGGTAGACTCTTGAGAGTGATGACTACCATGTCTTCTTCCTCCATTTTCCGACTAATAGCCTCAAGCTGATCTCGAATGTCCTTAATCTTTATGAGATGGTCATGTAAAGACAAACTTTCATCCATCATAATGGAGAACAACTGATTCTTTAAGAAGAATGCCCTACTTTTATCAGAGGTTTCATGTAGCTCCTTCAGGTGCTTCCAAATATCAGAAGCTGTCTTTCCAGAGGGAATCTGAGGCAACTGGTCATCTGTAACAGACAGCTTTAGAAGCATGACAACTTCTTTGTTTCGATCATCAAACTTGTCCTGATCAGTGCCTGCTGTGGTGGGACAAGTTTCTGTGCCCAAAACCAGTTCATCGAGGTGGTGATACTCAAATATGGTCACCATACGCTGCTTCCAGGTATTATAGTTACTGCCATTAAACCGCTAATTTCCTTCTAACATCAGATTGGTCAAAGATGCCATTGGTACGTACACACTTCAAGATTGAAGGTCAACATGCACAGATTTCAAAGCAAATATTTGGTTGACCTAGAAAAATCTGACAGGTACCCAGAAGAGTTGGCACAAAAACAGAAAGAATCTAAAGTCGGATTTCAAATCTGCTGGCTCGAAAATTGAGGCACGAAAAATGATGCACCCAAAAAATTTGGAAAGCGACCCAGTTGAGCTCTTGAAAAACCTAGAAGGAATCTGCAAGAAAATTTTGAATCCGACACGGAAACCAAGAGTTTCAAGAAAAACCCTAGTCGGCTAACAAAAGTTTCAAAAATGGCTGATTGAAGAGAAAAATGACCATGAAAGAGGTTGTTTAAACCAGAGGCATTGTCGGCCTGCAAAAAATGACCAAAAGTAATGGTTAAAATCGTCGCGCGGGCTGTATAAGCCACCAAAAACCGTAGGCCTGGGAACGCGAAGAATGAAGAGCCAAACAAGACGTTGCCACCAAGAAGCCGCGCAAGAACAGCTCACAAACTTATGGCCTCTTCCTTAGGGAAAAAAACGACGAATTTAAAACCCGACCCACGAAAAACCAAAAGAAAAAATAGTCTTCAATTTCTTTCAAAAAACGGATTTCTTAAAAAAAACGGCCCACGAAACTCAGCAAAAACAAATCGTTTTTCAGAAGGCTTGAAAAATTTTGAAAATCGAAATTTTAGAAAAACAACCTGTTTAATCTTCTCACTCTGATACCATAAAATAATAGATGCGAGAGCAGATAGAATATAATAAATTGATTATTCACAATGAGCAGAAACGCTCATAAATAATACAAGAGATATATACAAAATAGCAAGTTTCCAAATATGGAACTGCTAAAAGAAAGGAAACCATCCTAAAGACTAAACTTGAGCATTAACCGATAACATAATAAATATTCTTAATAAACACTAACAACAAACAATGAGAAAGGGGCAGTATATCAAACGCTTGAATGTCTACCTTCTTTTTTATTCTTGAATCTCTTTGAATCTTATTGGCTTCCTCTAGCAAGAATGAAGAATCTCCTAGCTTGCAGCCTTGCTCCCTCTCCTTCCAGCTCAGTCTCTACTAACTGATTTTGGCTTTGTGTGATTTAGAATGAGACCATGTCTATTTTTATAAGTTTTGTGGGAGGCATTGGGGGTTGGGGTTGAATTAGGGTTAGGGTTAGTCACTTTGAAGTATTTTTTCTTTTATTTAAAAAGAAAACTTGCAATTTTGTCTTCAGCAGCATGGATACCCTCCAACGTTGAGGGATGTTTGGGCGTCTCGGGAGTGTCTCAATGTCTCCTTATGGTGTTTCCAACATGAAATGTCCTAGATATGTCCCCTTTTACAGGGAAATGTCCAAGTAATGGCAGGGGCTGTCTGGTGGTGATGGAGGGATGGTGGAAGGACGTTCCCTTGGCATTTCCATGTCTCCATCTTGGAAACACTTGCTTTTTAAAGTTGGGCACGTCCCCATAGAACTAGGCTAATTTATCATAGCTTGTGGGAAAGCAATTTAAGGAAGAGATGATTGTCATGTTCACTTTTTCTCAATAGTGTTATTATTTAAAATAGCAATTTTGAAAACTTAAATAATAATATAGTAATAATTATAATAAAATAATAATATTTTTGAATTTTTGTGTGCTGTTATTAAATGGACGAGTCCAAAACAAAGAAGGTATTATTGCAAGTTACAATTTGTCTTTTGGGCATCCATGATTATCGTTCTCTTTTGCAAGTGGTATTTTTCTAGTGTCCTGCTATGGGGACAAAACCCCTCATCTAGTAGTATTGATGTAGTACACAAACTGTAGCCTCGATTGCACTCCAATCTAGGGATGAAGCAATACTAATAATATACTTGATTTACTCTAAGTAAGGGATTTGAAATCCAACATAGGAATAATATATTTAGGAAAACATTCTCTGCCATCTTTCATTGTGGTACTGGCACACAGGCTATAAAAAAATTGAATCAGGTGTGGGTCAACTACAAATTGATCTTTTTGGCTGTAGGTCATTTGATTACATACTAGAATGTACTATGGAGCATTCATAGCAGTGTTCATTAGGCAAATTAGATTCAGATCATACTCGGACAGCAAATCTCAAGAAAAGATCAATTGTTGTGAATTGGTAATCGAAATATAAACACTATAAACACTTCTGACAGAGTGAAGACATTAGTAAGGGCAAGTTTGGGTAGAGGAGTATTAAGCTTGGCATCAAATAGCGATGGTAAGGTCATTCCCACACCATTTGTACGCAATGACTAACACATAGTCACATTACGGGTTTCACATCTCAATATATAAGGAGTGTGTTGGTTTAGAAAGGTGATTTTTAGATCTGGAGATGGTAGCTTCAGCCAACCAATACTTGGATAAGGGACTTGAGACAATTAACAATTAGGCAAGGCGCTGTAGACCTAAGTGCAGGGTTGTCATCAAATTGCCTACATCAACTGGTAAGGTTCATTATGGCCGCTCAATTGAGGAGACAACTTAATAAGCATTTATAAGATTTTCTCTGATTTTGATCTCATGACATCCCATAGTCGTTTCTATAAGGTTGGCAACTGATTTGGATTTCTTGATCAAATCAGAAGGTTAATCCAACAAACATTTGTAATTTGGTATATTATGTTTGTATATGGAGGAAATTTCTGTTTAAGAATAATTCTGGAGCAGAATAAGTTATATTGTTATAAGGTTAATAACCTATGTTGTTAAGAATTATCTTAATCTAGAGATCTGAAAATTGTTGAAGGAAGACTAAGAAACCCTAGGGACATCACACTATAAGGATAAATAGGAGAAAAAATGAATACGCTTTTTTGTTGTGTACTTAATTGATGACAAGTAGGAGATTTTGTACTCTTTATTGCAACCGACTTTAGCTTTGGGACCCTTTGAACTGTACTCAAAGCACTAATATCCTACAAGATCTAATTTTTTCCCCCTTTGTTTCTATTGCTATCTCTACTGTTGATCAGGATATCACGTGTGAAGAAGAGGCTACAACATTCTTATAAAATATTGTGATGAATTGCGAAAGTTTGCCCCTTTGTGATCTTTTTACTTGTAACTTTTTTTAACTTATATTTATGACTGATTTGGTCTTGTTAGTAATAGTTGTCTCCTTGACAATCCAATTCGCTATGGTTAAGTGTTGCTATTCCAAAATTGCTGCTATGAAGTGAGGAGAAAAGCTTCTGAATTTGAGTTAGAGATGTCTTCAGACACTTCTTTAGAGATGAAATCAACCATTTCTATTTAGTTAATTGACTATAATCTCTCCTCACTTCACACTCATCTGTGCAATTTACCCAAAAGTCTTCTATATTGGGTACATGTTGAAAATGGTCCCCTAACCTCTCATACAGAATATTTCTAGGATCCTATCCATTCTTTTCATATAAGAAATAGGTTGAATTTAGCTAGCTCTACACCTATGTCCATTCTTGTCAAGGGCTCTTGTATTTATATAAACCAGGTTGAATGGGGAAACTTATTGGTTACTTATGTCTATCTCTGTGCATGAAATGAACCTTGATCACTTGTTTGGATTTCTTGATCAAATAAGAAGGTTAATCGAACAAACATTTGTAATTTGGTATATTATGTTTGTATATGGAGGAAATTTCCGTTTAAGAATAATTCTGGAGCAGAATAAGTTATATTGTTATAAGGTTAATAACCTATGTTAAGAATTATCTTAATCTAGAGATCTGAAAATTGTTGAAGGAAGACTAAGAAACACTAGGGACATCACACTATAAGGAGAAATAGGAGAAAAAATGAAGTCTTTTTTGTTGTGTACTTAATTGATGACAAGTCGGAGATTTGTACTCTTTATTGCAACTGACTTTAGCTTTGGGACCCTTTGAACTGTACTCTAAGCACTAATATCCTACAAAATCTAATTTTTTTCCCCTTTGTTTCTATTGCTATCTCTACTGTTGATCAGGATATCATGTGTGAAGAAGAGGCTACAACATTCTTATAAAATATTGTGATGAATTGCGAAAGTTTGCCCCTTTGTGATCTTTTTACTTGTAGTTTTTTTTACTTATATTTATGACTGATTTGGTCTTGTTAAAAATAGTAGTCTCCTTGACATTCCAATTTGCTATGGTTAAGTGTTGCTATTCCAAAATTGCTGCTATGAAGTGAGGAGAAAAGCTTCTGAATTTGAGTTAGAGATGTCTTCAGACGCTTCTTTAGAGATGAAATCAACCATTTCTATTTAGTTAATTGACTATAATCTCTTCTCACCTCACACTCATCTGTGCAGTTTACCCAAAAGTCTTCTATATTTGGTACATGTTGAAAATGGTCCCCTAACCTCTCATACAGAATATTTCTAGGATCCTATCCATTCTTTTCATATAAAAAATATAGGTTGAATTTAGCTAGCTCTACACCTATGTCCATTCTTGTCAAGGGCTTCTTGTATTTATATAAACCAGGTTAAATGGGGAAACTTATCGGTTGCTTATGTCTATCTCAGTGCATGAAATGAACCTTGATCAAATCAGAAGGTTAATCCAACAAACATTTGTAATTTGGTATATTATGTTTGTATATGGAGGAAATTTCTGTTTAAGAATAATTCTGGAGCAGAATAACTATAAGTTATATTGTTATAAGGTTAATAACCTATGTTGTTAAGAATTATCTTAATCTAGAGATCTGAAAATTGTTGAAGGAAGACTAAGAAACCCTAGGGACATCACACTATAAGGAGAAATAGGAGAAAAAATGAATACACTTTTTTGCTGTGTACTTAATTGATGACAAGTAGGAGATTTTGTACTCTTTATTGCAAATGACTTTAGCTTTGGGACCCTTTGAACTGTACTCAAAGCACTAATATCCTACAAAATCTAATTTTTTTCCCCTTTGTTTCTATTGCTATCTCTACTGCTGATCAGGTATCATGTGTGAAGAGGCTACAACATTCTTATAAAATATTGTGATGAATTGCAAAAGTTTGCCCCTTTATGATCTTTTTACTTGTGATTTTTTTTAGTTATATTTATGACTGATTTGGTCTTGTTAGTAATAGTAGTCTCCTTGACAATGCAATTTGCTATGGTTAAGTGTTACTATTCCAAAATTGCTGCTATGAAGTGAGGAGAAAAGCTTTTGAATTTGAGTTAGAGATGTCTTCAGACGCTTCTTTAGAGATGAAATCAACCATTTCTATTTAGTTAATTGACTATAATCTCTCCTCACCTCACACTGATCTGTGCAATTTACCCAAAAGTCTTCTATATTTGGTACATGTTGAAAATGGTCCCCTAACCTCTCATATAGAATATTTCTAGGATCCTATCCATTCTTTGCATATATAAAATATAGGTTGAATTTAGCTAGCTCTACACCTATGTCCATTCTTGTCAAGGGCTTCTTGTATTTATATAAACCAGGTTGAATGGGGAAACTTATTGGTTACTTATGTCTATCTCTGTGCATGAAATGAACCTTGATCACTTGTTTACTTAAGTGGAGCATAACTTGTGATATTAGAGTACCCGAGAAACATCTATGAAAAGGATGAAAAAGAAAATGCTCTGCTATAGCTAAAAGTTGGGAATTGCATGAACCAATCAGCCCACTTTGAAATAGTAGTCCTGATTGTTCTAAAAAATGCATACAACTCGTGCATCTTGATTGAGTGCATAAAGAAGCCATCATTTGCCCTTCAATAATGTTTGAATGATTAACTATATTTGAGCTGAGATAAATGCCTTTAAATGATATTGAAGGGTCCCTCTGCAAATGCATGGACCAAATTATAGGACGTGTAAAATTCGCGGGTGAACTCCAAGTCAACTGTCCATGAATGCACTCATTGATCAAGATGATCCAATCTAAGTAGATCTCACCTTTGCAGATTGTGCTCATGATGTAGAACATGTATGTCTTGAATCTTCCTGCCTTTGTTTGTCCTATTTGTCAATTGAGAAGAGTGATCATCATGGTGTGTTCTCCCATGAATTCATTCCTTCTAAATGCTTTTGGGAGTCGCATCTTTTTCTCTTAAAGCTAATGTTTGTTGACATGTTTTCGGCATTAAATGGTCTTTGTGTTCCACTCCTCATTGCATTATACTAAAATCAACTTTTTGAGTTTCTTCAGTGATTCAGTGTCAAGGATTAGGCACCCAATGAAGGGCAGCTAATCCTAGCAGCCAAAATGTACACACTCACAGCCATGGGCTAAAACACTTTGGAAACAACAACAACAATCATTTTTCTTTACTAATTAAATCTTAGATAACATGCTCCTCATAGGTATCTAGTCCAGCAACACAGATTTACAATGTGGCCATGGGTTGCAATATTCTCAATCTCACATCACTTAACAATAGTCCTTTACAACAGCCTTACAAATACTGTCTTTCCGTGTCCTTTTATCTTTCAGCAATAAGATTGGTCCTCATTTTTCCATTCATTCCTAGCTACTTTACTCATACTTTTGTGTTTGTTTTCATAGGCAGGTGGAGACCAATCCCAAATATGGATAGGTCGTAGCTAGCCTAAAAACACTCTTAGTCCAAAATAGGGTGCAGTCAGTAATTCATGTTTATCGCCTAAAATAACTTGTCAGGGTTGCAGATAACTAATAACCCCCAATTTTTTACTGAGCTGCCAACATATATAGGTCCGACAGGTGTGTTTCAAACAGTCATAACAGTCAAAGGAAAGAAAGTGCTGTGCTAGTTTTGGGAATCTATACTTAAAAGAATATTTTTCCACTTATGTGTGAGTGTAACAACAATCAAATAGGAGTTTTTCTCTGGTCATTTAGAAATATTTCTTTGAAATTGTAGCACCTGACTGGTAAGTTCCAGCTGCCAGCTATCTTATAGCTGTCAACAGCCACCAATACTATGAATAGCACCTAGAAATGACAACATGGAATTAAAAACCCACAGCCAGCATTAGGCGATTGTCAACAATCAATGATTGTCCATAAGCATGCTAGGAAGCACCAATCTTAAATTTGGTAATATTCTTCTGATTTCTGAAGGTAATAGTTGTCATATGTAAAGCCCATTTGGAAATTGTAGACAACGCCTATGATTCCTAAAGATTCTATAATTTTCTCATAAATTTACTTAAAATGCAGCAATTTGACATCAACAATCAGACCCTCAAGAATAGGGGTTTCCAAAAATGCATCAACCTCTTGTGAAGTAGGTAGAGGATTTTGTGCACCTTCCAAGACAGCACCTAAGAGATACACACCAAAAATTAGAATAGAAGACAAAAATCAAACTGCCATGTTTTTAGGCAAGCAAGATCATGTGTGGACCCAGGTGCTCCTACATCACTCATACAAAGCCAAATTAAAAACACTCTTGGTAGAATCAGGACCAAGTTTACAAAGAACTTGCCCATTCTTGAGCTTATCTCCCTTACCATTGGGTTGTGATGATTGGCACATCCAACATTGTATACTTATCACACCAAAATTAGAAATGAGGCTGTCTCTACTAGATAATTGTCTCGCAATCTTGTTGCTACTTTACTATCCTTTTGAATGCCTCCCGAGTCTATTACTTGGACATCCATGTGTCCCAAGTTAGCGTCCTTGACCTAAGGGTATTTGGATGCAAATTTGGAAGGAAATTCGATTGGTTGAAAATGATATCACATCTTAAACATTCTTTGCCCTTGATTAAAACTTGTTATTTTGGACCGAAACTGAATTCCCTAATGACTAAAATACGAGTTGTTTCAAACAAAATTTTGACTGTTTTCTCCCTATGTGCTGCTGCCTTGAATTCGTACATTCGCTGTTTTAAAAAATCTTATGCTATAGGGTCATGAATTCGTACATTTGCTCAGATAGTAACCCACCCCAATCAAAAACTTTACCGTTCATCATCCCGTTCATGAGCGCAATCTGAGGAAATGCAATGTTTGAAGAACTACTTGACCCTGTAAGCTTGCTTTTCACAACATCCAGGAGGCAATGCCAATGTCCCTCTTTAACAAAGGATTTCTTCACACCTCTTCCTCTCGAGGCCTTCATGAGAGAAGCGAACTCCGTCGGGGTGAGGTCCCTACATATCAACCTGATATAAAAATCCTTCACCTCTGGCTTCATCTTCTTGGCATTCAAGTCAATCTTCTATCCTTTCCCTGGTATACCAAACACTTTCGTGAAGTCAATCGTGGTGAAAGAAATCTCCAGTTCACGATCTAGGTAGGAAACAATACTAGTCTTAGAAGGCGCGTCAAAAGTCTCAATCATTGTGCGCAGGGGGCCCTCAAAATCTTTTATACAGAAAACATGCATCTGGATTGCCCACTGTACTTGTGCTTTTCTGAAACTATCTTTTACGAGATCCCTTTCCGGTGTCTCCTGCCACCATTTCTGACATTCTAATTCATTCAAACCCTCGAAAAGTATAGTCTGAGGTAGGATGTGTTATTTTTACGAGACTATAGACGTCATATGTACCTTTGGTCTTGTCTTTTTCTTGCCAGTAACAATGTGTCTGACAACTCGTACTCCAGAAGGCAAAACTTGTGTATTTCGATTCATACTGCTGCTCTTGGAACTTGCCTGCGTTTGTAATTTCAGTTTCCAGCTTTGATTTCTTCCTGAATCCATTCGTAAATGATTTTTCTATTGTTGTTGTGTACCAAACCCTATCGATAACTGAATAACTAAAAAAACTGAAAGCGTGGCGTCGTACCTTTAAGTTGCATGGTGCCAAAAAAATGCTCTACCTTCCCTCTGTCTTTTTCTTAAAAATCAGAACCCCTTATTAATGCTGCATGTTTTCCTTTCATTCTTCTTTGTTTTTTATTCCTTACCTCCTGTCTTCCGCGTTGATATCCTTCTTCCGACGCTTGAAGTGATTTGTTTGTTATTCTCCAAGGAGGTCGCAGCTTTTTGAGCAGGCCGCGACTTTGTTTTTCTTTTCCTTCTATGACATCCTCCAAATGGAGGCGGCTTTATATGCTGCGGGCAGCACCCTTGGTGGTCCACGATGGTGTGTCCACCGCCCGTGGTCCCACCTTGGTGGTTCCATTGGCGGTATTACCACCGTTCGGTGTGGCCACCGTCCGATGATCCACCCACAGTGTTACCACCATTTGGTGCCTCCACTGTACAGTCGTCATTGTCTCCTGCTGTTTTTTTTAAAATATTTTTGACCATACGGATCTGTATGACAACAGTCTATACGACATTGTACGTTTTTTTGTTTTTTTTAAAGTATCTCTATTTGGTACCAATGGCTGGTTGGGTCGCTTGAAGCCTTCTTGTTGTTCATGGTATATTTTTAGTTTTGACCCGTTGACTACGTCTGTAATCTCTTGGCTATCGAGGGTCGACAACTTGATTGCTCCATTGGCTCCAGCTTCACGCACTCTATAAGGACCCAACCACTTTACTTTGAATTTCTTGGGTCTAATTTCGTTCTTCCTGTTATACTTCAACACTAACGGACCTGGAGAAAATTTGGTCCGACGGAGGTGCTTGTCGTGCCAGTGCTTCCTCTATTGTTGGGCGACATTTGTTGCCCACTGTTCCATCATCCGCCTCTCATCAAGTTTATTGAGGGCGTATAACTGTTCTTGGAGGCTTTCCATATCCTCGAGCTTGTTGTCAATTGCTATCCGAAGGCTTGGCACCATGAAGTCCATCGAAACCACTGCCTCTTGCCCATACATTAATTGAAACAATGTTTGTCCCATGGTTACTTTATAAGTAGTGCGGTAGGCCCACAAGATAGAGGGTAATTTCTCCTCCCAATCTTCCTTCTCCACTCCGCAGGATTTGTAGATCACAGATACCAAGATTTTGTTCGTTGCTTTCGCCTGCCCATTCGCTCTTGGGTTGTACGGACTGGATAGGGAATGAAAGATCTTGAATTCAGTTGTGAGGAGTTTTACCACATGGTTCACGAAGTGACCTCCCCTATCACTTGTCAGCCGGTACAGAATGCCATATCGTGTGATAATCTGTTCATAGATGAACCTTGTAATGCTCACTGCTGAGTTATCTGGTAGTGCCTGTGCTTCCACCCATTTTGTCAAGTACTCTGTCGCCACCACTATGTATCGACACCTTCATGGCCTACTAGCTTTTAGGGGTCCCACAAAGTCGAGCCCCCACCTCTCAAAAAGTTCTTGTGCACAAGAGGGGTTCAAAGGCATGAAATCCATCTTGAGTGGTTTCGCGGCCCACTGGCAAGTGTCATAGCCCACGACCCACTCCTTGGCGTCATTATACATCGTCGACCACCATAACCCTGCAAGGAGTATTTTTCGTGTTGTTGTGTCTGGACCCATTTTTCCGCCCACAGGTCCTTCATGTGCCTCCCTTAAGACACTTGGAACCTCTTCCTCCATGACGCATCTCCTAAGGACTTGGTCGGGCCCCATTTTGTACAACAATTCGTTGATCAGCTGGTGATCCACATAAAATGTGAATGGAGTCGCCAATAGGTAGTGTCTAAATTTTTAAACGACATATACCATGCCGAGGGCCTCCTATTCTGTGGTACTGTAGTTTTTCTCCGCCCTTGACAACAATCTACTAGCAAAATAAACAGGGTGATCCAAGCCATGGTCACCGACTTGGGCGAGTGTAACTCCTTTTGCAAAGGGCATCCACATGCACATGAAATTCTTTATCCCAGTCCGGATATGCCAAAATTGGTGCCCCTATCAACCTTGACTTTAGCTCTTTGAAGGCCTTTGCTTGAGCCGTTTCCCATACATAGGGCTCTCCCTTCAGTGTGAGAATGTCAAGTGGGTGAGATGTCTGCGCAAAGCCTTTGATAAATCTCCGGTAGTAGCTAATGTGTCCCAGAAATGATTTGACTTCGGTGACGTCCACTGGAGGCTCCATCTCCACAGACTCGAATCTTATCAGAGTCGGTCTTCAACTCGGTTTTGCACACGATGTGTCCTAATGACCTTCCTTGGGGGACCATGAACTGACACTTCTTCGGGTTGAGTGCCAGTCATGCCCTACGACACCTCTCGATGCATTTGTTGAGAGCCTTCAGGTGTGCCTCCTCTCCACTGAAAATGGACCAGTTGTCGAGAAAGGCCTTAAAATTACCTACTGACATTTTATTGAATATTTGTAGAATGATCCTCTAAAACGTGGTTGGTGCATTACAAAGGTCGAACGACATTCTGTTGTAGGCGTATACCCCGTCTTCCACCACGAACATTGTTTTTAACTTGTCTTCCTCGGCAATAGATATTTGGTTATAGCTTGAGAATCCATCCATAAATGAATAGATTTCGTGCCCTGCTACTTCTTTGAGGGTAGTGTTCGTGAATGAGATGGGGAAGGAGTCCTTCATCGTAATTGCGTTGAGACATCGGAAGTCTACACAGATTTGAATTTGATTTCCTTCCTTCTTCAGAGATATGACAATGGGGGACACCCATTCACTGGTCTATACTTTAAAAATAATCTTCGCCTCTAGCATACGTTCAATCTCCTCCTTAACTTTGGCGGCATAGTTTTTATTACATCGGTATGGTCTCTTCTGTACCGGTATGGCTCTTGGCACTAGCGGTATGCGGTGGACGAACAACTCTGGTGGTACTCCTTTGAGGTCTTTGTACGTCCATGCATATACATCTTTGTATTCCATGAAGATTTTGAATGTCGCTGCTTTCAATACTGGATTCCAATCATCCCCTACTAGGATGATTTTGGGTTTCGTTTCACTGCTAAGATTTACTGGTTTGACTGTTGGCTCTTCACATTGCATAGGATGTGTTTCATCAAAATGGTGTGCTGGGGCTTCATCTACCTTGTCATTTCTTTCCTTGTATTCCCCATACTCTGGGGGGAAATTGTCTGGCTCTTCCTCAAGGCTTAACATATTGCATGATGGCGTGAACATCTCACAGTCCTCCATTTGCCAATGGAACATACCATTCATTGAATCTGCATCATCCCCGGAGCATTCCTCCAACTCTAGCACACCTTCATCATTGGGTTCCATTCTACTCCTTCCTTCATCCCTTCAGTCATATTCTCCTTCGTATTCGGACTCGGAGAATGAAGCCATTTCCTCACCCACCAACTGGGTATAGAGATCAATGGTGAACTTCCTTCCCCCGCTTTCCATTGAAAGGATGTTCTTTTGTGTTACTAGCTACCCTTTGTCGAGTATGGCATCATAGCCTTTTTTGCTTGAGTGGTATTACCACAAAGTCCAACACGAATGGTTGTGTACCAATTGTGACTCGTGCCATCAACGTCCCGAGGGGCTTGATCCCATGTTGATCTGCACCCAATAGGTTGAAGGTTGGGGGCCACACGACTGGGTTTCCTAGTTTTTTCTATGACGCCTCTGGTAGGACATTAACTCCTAACCCACCATCTACTATGGTATCTGTTAAGATGGTGCCAAGAATGCCCATCTCGGCTACTGCAGGGGGTCTTCCACTGTTCATGGTCAACAACATTGGATCTACTGTGGATCCTCCAGGGACATCCACACGCATGGTGTTCATTTGTGTGGCCATTGTACCTAGCAACACTATCCCCAAGTGAGGCATGGTGTGGAGGAGGTCCTGAATTTTCACCGGTACCTCCATATGCAGCATTTGTCATAGGATGTTCTGTTCTGCCTCCCTTCGACCCGAGGTGCCAACCATTTCCTAGTTGTCCTTTTGTGCCTTCATGGCCCTTTCGATCTCTGCTTTGGCTTCCGGCGTCCTTTGTTTTCAGTACGACGGTCTGGATATTTGGCTTGCTTTGTTTGCCCTCGGGTGACAACTAGTATGTATTTCGTACTTGTGCTTCCTTCGATGTCTATCCACTTGATGCCAGATTTTGGGCAGTTGCGTCTTCGTGGTCGTCGGGGCCGCACCAACGACAGCTTCTGGGGGTGTCTCATTTGTCACAATCTCGCGCAAAGTGACCCCATGGGTTGCATGCCCTACATTGGATCATCAGGCGTCCTTTGGCGTCATATTGTATTCTGCTTCTGATGTTGTTATTGTTTCCCCTTCTGCCTCGTCGGCTGCCTCGGTACCCGCCAGAAGATGCAGTTGGTTGTGTCCATCGTGCCCAATGTGGATGGCTGCTCTTAGGTGAAGAGTACTTGTTGGTTCTGTACCTTCATGTTGTATGGACATTCCTTGGTGGAATGACCCATAATCTGGCAAATGTCACACAATGCCTTCTTTGGACAGGAACCCTTCGTGTGGCCATTTTCCTTGCATTCTGTACACCACAACTCGTCTTTGCCTTTGCTTGTGCTTCCTTTCATCGTCTTGAATTTCTTTAACATTCTTTCCATGTCATTCTGTAGAGTGTGGACTTTTTTGTGTGACTCCTCATCGCTATTGCTCTCCTCTGAAGAGTTATCTTCATCAGAGGATGACTTACTTTTCTTCTTTTTGAAAGTCTTGCGTTCTCTCTCCAAGTCCATTGCTCTATTGTATGCATTTTTCGTATGGAGGCACATCAAGCACACACAGTTTCCTTTCGACCGTAAACACGCATAGTTTCCTTTTTTCCTTGTTTCGTCTCGTAGATTTCTGAGACAATCTCATTGTCATCTCTTAATAGTTGGAACTCTGTTTGAAATGCTTTTCGAAGTTCATCCCATGTAACTACTATTGTTTTATCAACATCGGAGTACCAATCGATGGCTACCCCTCTCAGAGTGGCGGGAAATTGTTTTACCCACTTTGCCTGGTCCGCTACTTTGTTTGCAAACCAGATGGTCTCACACGTGTGACAGTGTCTCACAGGATCTTCCTTTCCGTCACCCATGAACTTGGGGTAATTTTTGTTTATTTGTCGCCATTAGTACAATTGTCGGCGGTGGAGGTTGAGTTTGTCCACCCGCGTTGGTTGTACTGTAACTCCCTCCTATAGTGGGCGCGTTGGGCACGTTGGTACTTGACTGGATATTTTGTCCTTCGTTCGTCTGTGTATTGGAATGAACCCTCGTGTTAGGTGTGTGGGGTTCTAACAGAATGTTTTGACTGCACCAGTATCCTCTTCACTTCTGTCGTAGGTCTCTTCACCCTATGTATGGGTTCCTCCTCTCTCACTCCTTTGGTTCTCCCTGACCTTCGTTCGCGGTGTGAGCGATAGATCCTTTAATCGGTGTCGGGTCTCCTCTAGGAGGTCTATCTGTTGTCGAGTCTCTTCGATCAACTCCTTCAAACTTCTTTCCCTATGGTATTCTGGCGACGCGTAGCGTTCTCCTTCGGCTTCTGCACCTTCTGTGACACCTTTGTGGTCCCTCTCCGGCGACCCTTCGATTGGCTGTCCTTCGGCAAGTTGCCTTAGCCTTCGTCGACGTTCTACTTGTTTAAGGATTAAATCTCTTTGTGCGGTCTCCCATTCATCCGGTTGTGCTTTCTTATTTCTATCTTTATTTAATAGATTGGGCATCAAATCGAAACATCCTATATTGAAAATAAAACACTTTGTATTAATTCATGCTTCGTGTACACATGTTTATCAATAGTCTGACATTATTACAAAAGTGTCTTCTTTATTCTTTATTTTCCCTTTAGGAGAGTCGAGTATCAGTGATTGTTTCCCCTTCGCTGGGTCCCATCACGTTCCTCTTCCTCGTGGTGATTGTTCTCTTCATAATGACGGAGAATATGTTGCCGTCGTTGCTCCCTCTAGATTTCTTCCCTTCGATTGCTTTGTGCTAGGGATGTCTATGCTAGTAGACGAGGCAGGTGCTCCAACAATCGATTGATAGCCTGACTTACTTCGAGGGCGTCCCACACTGCACCTTCGGGAACTTTCGCATCTGTAGCCTCTCTTCGTATGTATGTCTCGATTGTCGCCTGTAGCAGGATCACAAAATCCGAGGTCAACATTTTCTCCCTCATAAAGTTCACGCGGTCTGTCATCATCCCTGTTGGTGCCATTGTCGAGGGGTTGGCGCATTCTCACGCCATTTAGTCACTTCCTAGATTCGACTAGCAACGACGCCAAATGTTTGCCTCCTATGGTATACATGAATTAATGCATACTAAGAATTATATAGAACATAAGTGCACAATATATCAGAGAATTGTAAGGTATTTCATTAATCATAAACATGTTACATCAATGCACGCATAACATATTATCACCTGAATGTAAGTGTCCTCTTCCAACCGAGAGAGTACATAAGCCACCTGAAGGGTTACGACTGAAGCGTCACGACATAACCACTTCCCTTCGATAGGTAATGACCAAGACATAACCACTTAATTCCACAACTTTACCGTACATACAATATTACGGCTAACACTCAAGGCTAAGTTGTCTGTCTTTTTTAAAGAGTAATTTACTCTTTAATTACACTGTCCATACTGAAACTTCTGCTTCAAGGGAATGAAAACCACTGTCATGTGCAACTGCGAATTTGTCATTTTGGTGCTGAAAATGGCTGTTTTTATTGTCAATCACAGTCCCAACATGAACTCGTTGAAGCCTAGGAAGCTCAAAATTATTGTTTTCTAAGTCTCAAATTGTGGAAAACTTGTTGTTTTGAGGACTGTAAACTGCTTAAGTTCCTTGAAAGGTACTCAAAAGGAGCTTGAAACCCAAGATGGGTTTTGACTGATTTTACCTTTAAAACCCTGCTATACGGATGAATTAATTGTTGTTTTTCCTTTAAAACCCTAGGTGTGTAAACCTTTATGGTTTGTGTTTACAATTCCTGAATATTCTAAATTGGAAGCTGCTGAAAATCAACCAAAACCAACTCCAGAATCTTTAAAATCATGATTTAAAGTTATCATTTGACACTAAATCCTCTTGGGTGTACTCAGGCGACTTCATGCCATTTTTTTTTATGATTTTGAGCTGGCAACTTAACATTTAAGTATATAGGGGCAGTCTAGAGACTTGAATGCTCCTTTTTAATGTCTGCTCATTAATAAACTTGACATCAGTCCTTCCTTTGGTGTGCCTGGGCAACTTGAGACACTTTTCTTATGTTCAACTTTTGACATTTTGACATTGGACCCTCCTAGGGGTAGCTTGGAGACATGAGTGCACTATTCTTCTAATTTCATTGGAAATTTTGACCCTAAGTGTTTTCGGGTGCCCTTTTTCACTTGGAACACTTTTGTCATGTTTTTACATTGTCTTTGACTTTTAAGTTGGTGTCTGCAAAAGGGGGGAATGCCGCTCTTTGCTTCTAGTTTTTAATTGATATTTGACAATTAAGTGATTTTTGGTAGCCTTTTTCACTTTTCATTCATACGTCTTGAGGCAAAAACGTGTTTTTTTGGGTTACTAAGGTGATCTAATGTTTTTTGCGTGCATTTTTTAAATTAAGTGGTTTTTGAATCCAAAAATGATATTTACTCTTCTTGAGGTACACCCAAGCATTTGGATGTCATTTTTTTGACTATTTTGGCCTCAACTTGTATGACATTCTCTGTCTTTGGCATGCTTTGAACCACTAGCGTACCCTCTGTGGACATGGAATTTTCAAATAGTATATGATCTTTGTCAATGTGTCTCTTGAAAACCTTGATGATCATTTCTCTACCTTGACACTTGAAAAATATGTTTCACATGCAACTTTGTTGATTGATCTTGTTTGATGCTCTTAAAATTTCCCTCTTGTAATTCCTGCAAAGGTGTTAGCTTGAATTGACAACAACATTGATAACTATCTAGAACAAGGACCTAGATATTACTCATGAATGGAGAAACAATTGAATTTTGGTTTGCAACTTGATATAATACAATTTCTTTTTATGATGGGTACAACACCAACACTCACTCGTGTTTTGGTTTTCTATGAAGCTTACCTTTGTTTCCCTATTGTGGTTATTGTGGACTCATTTTGATGCCTCATTTTTTGTTTCAATATTATATAAAAAAAAATCGGAATGAAATGCCATAGCCATTAAAGTAAGAACTTAAATGTTTCTGCAAAATCATTCTCGAAGAAGGATTATGAGACCAATATTGATTGTGGGAAAAATTTTAAAATCCAAAATTATGCTGGCAAGTTAGAATGTTTTTTAAAAAGGAGCTATTAAAAATGTTATTGATGAAAATAAAATTGAAAAGGGAAATTGACGGAAAGTGGAGCGAAGAGGAAAATGTCATTAAAACATAGTAAGAAAATATTAAAGTACTCCAAGGGAAATCTATTAAAATACAAAGGAGAAAAAGTACTAAGGTGGTCAAGTTAAAAAATGATAAGAAAAGAAAAGTCTTTTAAAATAATAAAGGAGATAATTAAAGAAATCAATTTCAAAATATTATTAAAGTACCATGGGGGTCAAATAAAAAATAAAATGAATAGTATGAAGGGATCACTCTTATTACAAAGTAATTAACGACAATAAGTTTCTTCACTCACATCAACATCATCTTTCATTACACTTAGGGTTTTTATTTTGCTTGTCAGTAGAAAGACATCCTTTACTCACCCTTGGTGGCATCACTTTGCAATAGTCCCTTATGGTGCAACGTATGACTAAAAATCTGCAAAGTATGACCTCGTGAAGACACCATTGTCCTATGGTCTTCTCACAACATAGGGCCCTCTCTCTTGATCCCATCATACAATTAAGTGGCTTCTATGGTGTATTGTTTAGCAACATACAATTTGGTGGCAATTGTATGATTGTATGGTCTTTCACTGTCACTGTATGATCCCAATTATATATCTTGGTATGTTTCTCTATTAAGAAGGTACAACATTAGTGGTGTGTGCAACTTTCATCTGTGCAATCCTTGGCAATCTTCTAGAAGTTTTCATCCTTGGAAATTTGCACAACACTTACAATATATTGTGGTTGGACTCTAATTACCAAATTCTTGGCATAACAATCAATTCCCAATTGTTGTATGCGACCAAGCCTAAATGTTTATTCTAACTTTTTTCTAAGGAAGAGTTATGAATTTCAAATTCATCGAGCATTGTCTAAAGCTTATTATGCATTGTCGAGAATACAAGTCTCATTTATGGCGAGTAGTAGAGAGAAGAGACCAGTGACATCCAGTGTTGCACATATTGGAAGGATGTAGACAACAATCACTTGTTGAAGGTGGGACTCGACCTTGTGTAGGTAGACAAAGTTGTTTAGTTACCATTCTTCTTTGCTTGATATTTTGAGTCGTATTTGAGAGATATGATTGTACAATATAATCAACATTCTCAAAAGTTGGTAATCTAGTACAATACCTATTTGGTGACTGTATCATTCTAGTTTGTCGAGTTCATGAGAGTATTCAAGATAGTAGACTCATAGGAGCTAGCAAGACATTTGATGTTGTCATTTGGATGATAGACCTTATGGTGGGATTAAGTGTTGGGAAGTTGTATACTTGGTCAATCATGTTGACATAGTGGATTGGGGAGTTCTTATACTTGAAGCACAAGACATTTTATATGACTCAACATGTTATTTGTCTTTTGCTTGATTCCATTCACACTTAGTTATCCTTAGACACGTAGGGTCAACTCCAACCATTCAGCCAACATGATGCTTTTGGTTTACTGTGTTCTTTTGGGAAAGCTTAGGAGTGCATTCGGTTGGTGAAGATGCAAAACAACGTGCTAGGAAGAAGAGGAAGCATAAGGAGGGTTCAAGGAGTGGATAAAGGTGAGGCAATCAAACAATCTTCTCTGAGTGAGAGTACATAGGTGACACTTGTAGTAGAGGCATGTTCTTGGGAGGACGTGGAGGAGGCAACCCACATTGACAACTAGTTGGACATGCTAGGCATATTGCCAAATGTCCCTCTAGTAGAGTCACAAAGATTACTCTTGGAGAGTATGGGGAGATAGGAGACAATGTTTGCTATGATAGTGGACACTCAACAAGTAGAGCATTCACAATCACAACCAGTTCAACCACTTGGAGAGCCAACACCTTCTAGAAAAACAATTAGCCACTTGCAAAGCCAACATCTGTTGTATTTCTATAGCCACTTCCAAAGGCTACACAACTCCCACAGGGACCTATAAAGGTTATATAGTTGCCAACTACACCCATAGGAGAAGAGTTGTCATCTAGTGAGGTTGACAAGATTGCTCTAGAGTTGAGTTGACCGAATCCCTATGATTCCCTCGGCACAATGCAACGCTACATTAGAGAACTGCAATCAATGGCTTAGTTTATAGATATAGTGGGGGGCACTACTCACAACCTTGATATTGGCAATGATCCGTTAGTAGCATATAAGGCAGAGGAGATTCCTGCATTCATGTAGGTGGGATGTAAGGGGGAATTCATTAGCTGTTTCATCTTATGAGGGTGGTCAGGAGAGGAGACACTCGAGATGTTGGCTACTTGACATCCATGACGGCCAAAGTTGGAGTCGGACATGGCCGAGTGTTGTGAGCGATTCATGACATGGAGGTGTTCTTTAGAGACATCTTCCTCTGCTAGCATATGCATATGGCTTTGATGGAGGACACCATGTAGTTGAGAAAATAGGCCATTCACTGGGTTGATAAGTCTCTGGTGGAGTTAGTTGATCACATCGAGAAGTCTTAGGAGCAGTTGGCTTAAGAGCATGTGTGGGTGGTATCTTTGGAGGATATACTGTTTGAGAGAGATAAACAACTAGCGAAGAGAAATAGATAGCTCGTAGAGAGGATGACCCATCTTGGTGAACAAGATTGACTGTTAGTTGGGAGGGACAATGATTTATTGGAGAAGGATCATAGTTGGAAAGACAAAGAAGCATTTGGTGGAGGCTTCTTACATGGTGTAGGAAACTTGAGAGCCAGAGTTCGTGGCCAACTAATTTCTTTAGTGACTACAGTAGTAGCACTCTCTCACATCCACCCGTACATTGTGAGTACATCCATGGACGTCTTCTCATCCTCACCTCTAAGTAAATTTTTCTTGAGTTTTGTTGGATCCAACCCTAGTTTTTTTGGGTATTATTTGGAAAACAAATTCCTTTTGTTTGTGGGGAGGGCGAGGTGGCTAGTGTTCGTCAAAAGTGCATTGTTATAGTGGGCTAAATAAATAATAACTATTTTTTGTATTTACGATAGTTCTTGACTACTTGTGAATTGGGAGTCAGTAAGTTACTGACGATTGTTATCTTTAACCAACTCAGTGCATTATTTATATGTAGTTGTATATATTCGAGAGGTCTCTCTCTAATGTTATATACTTATTGTAGATTTGGTAATTGGAAATAAAGATACATCTTCCATATATGTTGCAAGTGAGCTATATTCTTATGTTCTATAAATGTACATTTTTTGTTTACTTTGTAATAATCCTGCAAAGAAGAATAACAAGTAAAAAAGGATTAAGAAATTGAAGTTGTAATATATTAGAACAATATAGTGTGTGTTGATTTCTATGCAACTGTGAGTGATATTACTTGTGGATGTTTCCTTTAAGCTTTTTGAAGGAATGAAAGATTGATCATAAGGTGTAATAAGCTATGTATGCTTTTGTATTTTTTAAGTTTCTCTTGGTATCTTGGAAACAACCATTTCTTTTCTCAACCAACCCTTGTTTATTATTTTGATGCTTTGGTTAGGTCTGTCTTCAAAGAATTTCTTGGAGGAAGCTACTATTATTTGGGATTAGGTTTCACAAGAACTACAAAGATGTGAGCAATCCTAAATCTTGATAGATAAGAATAGTGCAGGGTTTTAGAGTTGAGCAACAAAGCAACTACTATGAACAAGCGAGATAAGTTGGAGACTTCAGGAAATGTGAACAAACTAGGCATGTAGGATAGTAATAATAGAAACTATAAAGGTGCAAAGAGAGCTTGCAAACATAGAATTTTGAATTGAGGCAGAAAATTGAAGGTGAGTTGTGGTATAGCAGGCTTTGTGAAGATGCACCTGAAACCCAAAAAAATGAAGACAACTGCATAGATGGAGTCTTGGGGTTGGGAAGTAAATTAACACTTCAATGCTAGAGTATAAGAAGGTTTTGAATCTCTACATAAAAAAAAACACAAGTTTAGGGAAGGGAGGTTTTGGATTTCACACAACACTGAAGCAAATTATCCTAGGTGGTACAAACAAATTTCTAGCAAGGAGTTAGTCAAAACTAGAATTTTCTTTCTCAACATGTACTTGAGGAATATAGACCATATTGAACTCTTCTCAAATTAGCTATGAATTGGAATGGAAGCTTTGCAAAAGCCTACGAACTCAAAAAAATTCTCAAAACATCGCTTGGAATTCATCTTTGTATAGTTTTCTTTGCAAGGGGATATATGGATTTGTAGTGGATTGATGTGGTAGAGGCAAGAGCAATGTTGTAGTGAATGTGGCATGGTGTACAGTGAGAATGAGGTGCTTGGATGCAAGAAAATGGGAGCGATTTAAGTTTCCAATGGCATGGAAAGTTGATTTTATCTTGTATAGCCATCTATATCATTTTTTTTATAAATTTTATTAGTGGGATTTTGGGGTTTTCCTAGATGTGTGTGGTTACTTCATAGGAGGGGCATAATGCTTGCAATAAGAAACATTAGGGTTTTAAAACCTTAGGAGTAGTGGCGCAATTGTTGCAAGGGTGTTAAAAAAATGGATTCTCAATTCTTGTATTACTTTGGGGTTTTGGGATTGAGATACATATTGGCATGTATTATGGATATGGTGGGAAACTTTGAATCACCAATAGTTTACATTCTTGTAAACTTTTGGGCCTAGGAAGTAGTTTGGTAGCGATTGTGGAAGTGCATGGAAAGTTAGATTCTTTAGTGTAGTATAATCTTTCTAGTTTTTGGAGTTTGGATGTAGGTGAGAAGAAATCACAAGGTTGCACAAAAAGTCTAAAACTTTGTAAAGCTAACCCTTGAGGCTTGGTGGGCTGACAACCATTGAGCAACAACCTACAAAGGTGCAAATAAGTCTCAAAAACTTGCCAATGGAATATTTCACCCTTTTGCCTTGTAACTTTTTCTTTTCTTGAGATCTAGCTTCCCCTAAAATAACTTAGACAAATGAATCCTTTGACAACATGAATTTTAGCACAAATTGCCCATGACATGTAAGTTGGACTATGCACCTATATGAAGTGACTCAATAACTTAGATAATGCATGAGACCAATCAATAAACTTAAGAAAGACTTGAACTTTGGAATCATGCCTTCAAAATTTGGGACATTCATTTGAAATTGGATACAAGGACTATAAGGACACATAATGAACCTAGAATATCAACTTTAGTCGAGCTCTTTATACATAAATAAAGTCAACAACTTTTACAGTGATGAAGCAAAAGGAACAAAGGGCTTTGGACACAAAAAATGAGACAATACAAGAGACACAAGCAACAAATAGGAGGAAAGATTGTGATTGGTTTGAACATGCTTAGAAAAATGGATCAATTGAGATTAATCATGGAGAGATTAAAGGAGGCAATCGATAGACATAAGAGCTATGTAAATAAGACCATGATGTTCAGATAACTTTAGTTTGGGACAAAATCTTTATGAGGGTTAAACCTCACAAGAGTTCCATATCATTTGGCAAGTCATCCAAACTTGCTCCTAGATATGTGGGCTTGTTTGATGTGTTGGAAGTGATAAACCCAGTTGCTCACATACTTTCTCTAAAACTTGCTCCTTGTATCAATAATGTATTTCATGTGTCCGTGCATATGCAGTATTATCCTGACACTACTCTATACTTTATTGGCATGCTATACCTGTTCAAAATCTAGGAGTGGTGCTAGTGGAGCCTATTCAAATCCTTGATAGGTGCAACATTAAGTTGTATAATAGAAATATTGTTCAGTATATTAAAAGGTCCAATGGACTTTTTCTTTGTGGATAGTGTCACATGAAAGAATGCAGAGGATATAAATCATTCTTTTCCTCATTTTTGAACTTAGTTTGAGATTCTTTATTTGGTTAATTTGAGATAGTTTGATTGTGTTAGTGTGTTAATTTCATTTGTTTAAGTGTTTATTTAATAAGACATCATAACAATGTCTCTTCCTAGTGGGGAAGAATGTCACATCTTGTCTTTTACTTGCATTAATAAAATGGTTGAGACTATGGTTCATTATCTTATGATTAATTGATTATGGATAAGTATATTTCTTTAGATGCGTGAAATATAAATTTGAAATGAAAATGAAGAAAAAAATTAAATGGAAATTGATGATGAAATGTGCTTCGATTATGATTTTATGGAGTAACCTATTGACGATAATTTGAGTGTGAATGAGTGCAGGGACATGTTAAAGATGAGAACTTGGCTAAGGTTGAAGTGCCCTAGCTACCCAACAATGATCGACATGATGGAAACTCGATGCACACACACATAAATGCATATAATCTACATTTTGAATGTTCTAGTATTACAGTTTTCATTATTATGATGCGTAGTTTAATTTGAATATTATGTTTGATGATGTTTGTGGACCCACATTTTGTTAATGTTGTGTGTTTCAGCAGGCTAGATAAGAAAAGTAAACCATCTTCCTTATTTTACGCTATTAGTCTCATAATTTGTGTAAGTGTTTGTTTAGTAAAATAAAATGCCTATTTTGTTTAATGCGTACGTTTTATTTCGAAGATAAAAAATGTGTGTATAAATACCCATATGTGATTCCATAATAAAGTAATAACCAATAATATATGTAATTATTTGTATGTATGTACACGTACAATTACATATATTATTCATTATTACTTTAGAAATGCTTCAGCGAGACATGAAGTTGAACTCTTCCTTAGGGAGAGGGAGAGGGAGAGGGAGAGGGAGAGGGAGAGATCCTTTTCACTAAGGGATTGCAACCTTGGGCAAAAGATGAACTCCTACGACAAAAAGTGCAAACTCTTGTCGAGGTGATCTCCATTGCAGACAATCTGCTCGATTATAAAGACAACACTGCAAAGGGTTTCAGTGGAATTCGATTCGATAACTCAAGGAAGAGGTTTCACAGAGATGAAAAGAAAAATGGGAACTCTTCTATTCAGATCACTGAGCAAAAAGGCAAGAAGGGGAATAAGGCAAATGGGAAAGACAACTCGAGGAAGAAAGATCGGGCTCAGAAGGAGAAGAGAAAGGATCAAGAATCGAGCTGTTTCATTTGCGGAAAAGATGAGCACTAGGCTCGAAATTGTCTAGATCGGAGCAGGATCAATACTCTACTTGTTGAGGAAAAAGCCAATGCCAACAATGGGCACGATTCAACTACTCAACTCGATGACAGGTGGCAGTACACCCCGAATTATCAATCTTCATGAGCTTTGCTATGTAGAGGCATTTTTCGAAGGGAAGAAGGTAGTTGCTATGGTGGACTCGGGAGCAACACACAACTATATCTCGGTGGAGCGAGCTAGGAAGTTGGAGTTGAAGCTCGAATCCACAGCGACTCAATTCAAGCCTGTAACTGCACCTGCCCAGAAAGTGAGTGGAGAAGTCAAAAATGAAGTTGTCGGAATTGGTCCTTGGCAGGGATCGATTGATATGATAGTGATCGACATGGATGAGTTCGATTTCATCTTAGGACAGGAGTTCCTAAGGAAGGCATCGACAGTTGTGGTTCCGCACATGGGTTGTGTGCTTATACTTGGCCTAAGAAGACCTTGCATGATTCCTACTATGAGGAGCAGCGAGATGGAGAAGGTCTTGAGCACACTCAGTGCGAAACAGATCTGTAGGAGTAATAAGGATAAGTTGTATCTGGCGATCTTACTTGGAGGTTTGGATGAAGGAGAAGCGTCAACAAGATCCAACACCGCGATCGTCAAAGAAGTGTTGCACGAGTATGAAAACATCATGCCTTATAAAGTCCCAGTAGTTCTACCACCGAGGAGGCACATTGAAGGAAGGAACTCTAAGGCTGTGTGTCGACTACCGAGCTCTGAACAAGCTCACGATCAAAAACAAGTATCCGCTCCCCCTCATCGTGGATAGCTTTGATCGATTGGCGTATGCAAGGGTATTCACCAATTTGGATTTGAGGCAAGGCTTCTACTAGATCAGGATTGCGCTGGGTGATGAGGAGAAGACAACGATAACAACCAGGTATGGGAGTTATGAGTTTTTGGTTATGCCTTTCGGCTTCACTAACGCCCCTGCAACGTTTAGCACCCTTATGAATGATGTCTTTAGAACATTGTTGGACAAGTGTGTGGTTGTATATATAGACGATATACTAGTTTATAGCAGGGATTTGAATGAACACAAAGAACATTTCAGGCAAGTGTTCGAGTTGCTCAAGGAAAACAAGTTGTATGTAAAGAAAGAGAAGTGCGCGTTTGCTCAAGAGGAAGTGTCGTTCTTACGTCACATTGTGGGACGTGGTCGGATTCGCCCAGATTCAGAAGAGCTCAGAGCAATTCAAGATTGGGAACCACTACACAGTGTGCACAAAGTCAGGTAGTTTCATGGCTTGGCTAACTACTATCGGCGATTTGTTGATGGCTACTCGAAGATCACGAGTTGTCTCATAGACCTGTTGAAGAAAGACAGGAGTTGGAGGTGGGGAGTTGAGCAACAGATTGCCTTTGAGTCATTAAAAGAGCGACTGACAGTTCTACAGGTTCATGTCAGTTTTGGTGAAGTATCAGTTGACAGATATGATGAGTCAGATGATGAAATTTTTACAGAGTATCAAATTGTTTTGAGGGACGAAGATGTGAACGACATTGGAAAGATAACAGCGCTAGAAGGTCAGACACAGGGCCAAGCTGACATTCACACTAGTTGCATTCACATAGCCAGCTTTCAGTTTAAGAGACAAAGAGGTGGATCTGCTCGTTTTTGCTTTGACTTCAGGATCGAACATCTCATTTCGGATACAAAGGATATCTTTTCGGAGGATGAAATCCTAAGGAGATGGGAACAGTTCGGGATCATTTCACTACGCAACTTGATGATTTTTGGTTGTAGTGCTAATGATCAGTCTACCAATTGTGCCAAGACATTGAAGCTCCTAAAAGAATGTTCGGAGGCTTTATATCGTTGGCATTAGGTCGATCTGGCAACAATAGAACATTGGAAGGATAAACTGGCAAAGTTGGTCGAGCTTATATCTCATGAGTTTGTATGCAGGATTGGACATTCCTTTCCAGATTTGAGCGAACAGTATGGAGTTATCTATTTAGATGATGTGTGAATCATATCAACACAAGTTGTTGATCTGATCCGGGAACATGAAGATAAGGACAACAGTAATGTTTCATCAAATCGACATGCGGGTTCAGAGGAGTTGAAAACATTGTCCTGCGACGACGACTACGATACCTTCACAAATTAATTGGATTTGGCGATGAGTTTCACAGTCATGCCTTCCTAGGCAATTGGGATCGTCACGACGAAATACTTGGGTTTCTCTGAAGCAGGGATCCAACCTAGTCTTAATGATAGTGATCTAATGCCTTCTTGTTCGCATTGAAACCGGGTGCGGATGCGTCGAGAATGACGCCACAATTTGGGTGGGGGGATGGCATGGGGCTGCACTGTGACCTATTTTTGGGTGGCTCGCTTTCTTGATTGTTTTCTTGCTTGGGAGACTTAGTGAGGGAGTTGCTCGTCGCTCTGGTGTATTGATTAGCTTATTGACAGTTGGGGTTTGCCACATTGTCTAAGCCCAGCCTTAGACTCATGTAGGGGCAGATCCGGTCTTGTCGACTTAATGTTCTGTCAGCTCGAAGCGGATCGATGCTTTCCAGATGTCCAGGTGACATGGTTTGGTTTCTTACTGGGCGACTTAGATCTGCATTGGGCATTGATCTGAGTTCCTTGCTCATCGACATAATGGGGTTTGCATCATAAAATATAGCTAGCCGACTTGGGCTTTTGCGCACTTTGGTTCTGCATCGGGCATTGAGGAGGTCGACTTAGGTATTGTGTAACGGGCCATTACACTTTGCATCGAGCGTTGCACTTGAGAGAGCCGACTTGCATTTCGACCATTGGGAGACTTGGGGTAACGTATTCACTCTAATTCAGTGGCGTCGAAGGATAGGCTAGGACCTATCTTGTTCCAACGACTGCTTAGACCCAAAAACTTCTATTTAAGGAGGAGCTGCGCATTCATTTGGTATGATGAAATTTGAAGGAAGCAGCAACAACGAGTACCAAGGAGTGAAGAGCAGTTTAAGATTGTGAATTGCGATTTGGAGAAGCAACTGTTGTAGCAGTGCTTAGAACATAGGCGAGCTGAGCTTCTTGTTGCTAATTTATTGCGACTTGTATTTTGTAAGAGCTCATTTCATTGTATTAGTATACTTGGGGGCGATCTGTATTTTTGAATGCATGATCACAACCTTGTCTTGTAATCGGTTTGCATTGATAAGAAAATATGGGGAAATCGCCCCAGCCACATCTCAGTCTGTGTTCTTGCATTGTTCATGCTTTACATTGTTTTGGGAGTAGCAGATCTGATTAAGTCTTCTGCATTGCGTTTTAAGGTGAGGCGTAGTCTGGGATCATTAGTGAGCCAACATTGCTTGCATTTCCGACTGAGATTGCCAGTGTCGAGCAACTTACTCCCAAAGGTTCCTACAGGTGGTATTAGAGCGACTTGTAGTGACGTTTGAGAGTAAATCGCTCGGCACTAGCGATCTCAGTTGGAAATGCAAGCAATGTTGGCTCACAAAGAGATCTCAGACTACGCCTCACATTAAAACGCAATGCGGAATATTTAATTAGATTTGCTACTCCCAAAATAATGTAAAGCATTAATTATGCAAGAACACGAACCAAGATGTGGGTGGGGCGATTTCCCTAGATTTCCTTATCAATGCAAACTAATTACAAGACAAGGTTGGGATCATGCATTCAGAAATATAAATGGGCCCTAAGTATATTGATACAATGAACTGAGCTCTTACAAAATACAAGTCGCAATAACTTAGCAACAAGAAGCTCAACTCGCCTATCTTCTAAGCACTGCTACAACAATTGCTTCTGCAAGTTGTAATCCTGCTCTGCTCTTCGCTCCTTAGTACTCGCTGCTATTGCTTCTTTCAAATTCCATGATACCAAATGAATGCGTGGCTCATTAAATAAAATCTTTTGGGTTCAAGCGGTTGTTGGAACAAGATAGGTCCTGATCTATCCTTTGGCGACAATGAATTAGAGTGGACATGTTACCCCAAGTCTCCCAACAATCAAAATGCAAGTCAACTTTCTCAAGTGCAACATTCGATGCAAAGTGTAATTGCATGTTACATGATACCTGAGTTGGCCTCCTCAATGCCCGATGCGGAACCAAAGTGCGCAAAAGCCCAAGTTGGCTGGTTGTATTCTCCGATGCAAACCCCATTATGTTGATGAGCAAGGAACTCGGATCAACGTCCAATGCAGATCTAAGTGGCCCAGTGTAGCCCCGTGACATCCTCCCCACTCAAGTCGAGGCATCGTTCCTGATGCCTGTGCAAGTTTGCTTTGCATTTGGGGGGTGGGGGGGGGGGGGGGAAANGGGGGGGGGGGGGGGTAAACGACTTTAGTTGATTACTTCGGTTTGGATGGGTTCCTTGTTAGAGTAATCATCAGTTTTCTTATTAATTAAATCATGTTGATTTAATTAGTTAAGTTATTACTCTTTAGTGCTTAAGTTTTCTCTTAGGTGCATTAATAATTAATTCTATTATTAATTATTGATGTGTAACCTAGCTTTTTTAGGATTTAGGGTTTTGTTCACCTTTATAGGTTTAACCTTGTAATTATTTTTCAATAACTTGGAATATAATTTTGCTCTCACATTTTAGAGTACTTTCTGAGTTTTGCTTTTTCCTCTTTTAAGCTTCTCTCATGTAACAGGTTATTTGCATGCATGTGTTCTTCGGGTTCTGTGGATTTGTATTTCACAAATCCTACATGGTATCAGAGTCGTACAACTGTTGCATGGTCTGGTGTTTTTGAAGCAGTGATTCGTGGGCAAAAATCATAGTTTTTTTGGGGTTTTCCCTTCAATTTGAAAGAGGCAAATTATTTTTGGTGCATTTTGAGTGCAAACGGACCTCACCATCACGCTCAGAAGGTTCGGGAAACTACGTTTTCATATAAAGTTTGTCATATTTTGTCACAGTGACCTCTGGCAAAAAAAAATTCTCCTAGGCCGTATGACACAAATTTCGAGAAAAAAATTAAAAACAAAATTAAAAAAATACTTATTTAGTATTTTTTAGGCACTAACAGAATGTGCCGTCAACGCGCCACGAATGCCCGACCTCCACCAGCTTGCCAGCCCGGGAGTTGCCTCAGCCACAGCGCTGCTAGGGAGCCACCTCCGCCGACCGCAGTGCCACCTCCGCCCCCTGAGCGCCGCCAGCCTGCAGTGACTGTTGCTGACGTCACTCTCTGGCAAGTGATGTCATCATTTTTCGGCAGGGTCAGCATTTTTTCGGTCGTTTTCAAATTTTTCTGGCCACCGGATTTTTTTTCCGGCGATGACATCAACAATGTTGTGGTGAAGTTCATACGGCTGTCAAATTATTTGTTGTGCCTGACGACGGTCATTTGAACATCAATTTTTTTGCCAGTGACTGGTTTTTCTAGAGAGATTGTTTTCAGAGGTCCTGTTGGTTTTTTGGTCATAACTTGAGCATACGATATCATTTTTTGGAAAATGAGATATCGTCGGAAAGCTCTTTCCGAGCCGAAGACCACCGTACGGGTTTCATCTGCAAATTTGGCCATTTGAGTTCTTATTTTCAACGTCAAAGTAGTGGCTTCAGTTTCTCTCCTCGCTGCATTAGGTCACCAGGTTTTCTTCTTATTTTTTGTGCTCTCTAAGTTATCTTTTGGTGTACAGGGGATAGTTTACTACATTGTGGGGGTGCATTTTCCTTTTGGTCATTTACTTAAGAAGACACTTTTGCTTCCGTCTTATTTCTCTCAATGTTGGACCCTTCCGTTGATTGGCCGACGCCGCATAACTACCATACCTGGAAAGCGCACATGACTAGATTGCTCATGTCATGGGGCCTATGGTCATGTCTTGATGAGAACAACCTGTTTTGCAGCGTCCGTTTGAGATTCTTTAGCACAGGAACAAGATGGATGAAGCCATGGGCTTAATTGCACTGAATATCTCTAGCAATCTCATGTTTCATTTGGAGAATTTACACACTCCTCGGGCCATCTGGGGAAAGTTTCTAGAACTGTTTGGCACAATGAATGAGTTCCGGGAACTACAGTTTGATGCCGAGTTGAGATCATTGTCTCCTGACAGTTTTTCCATCATTGAGGACTTCTTGATGAAGTTCAATGCTCTCCGTTCACTTTTACAGGGATGTGGGAAGACCAAATCAGATAATGAGTGTATCTTCCTAATACTCTCAAAGCTTCAGGGACAGTTTTAGATATTCTCCTCCACTTTCTATTTCACTATGTGGATGCTTTGGGTCCTAGGTACATTATGCCTTCCTTTGCGGCCTTTTGTGATCGGTTGACTTGAGAGCAGTCAAAGCTTCAACAATTGGATGATACTTTTGGCTCTATGAGCCATGCTTTGGTTGCTCATCCATCCTCACGGAAACCGAAGCAGAAACAGGTATCACCAACCATAGAGTTTTGGAAGGATTCTCTTTCTCAGCATTCCTCTGGCTCACCTCCTCCACATAAGGGGAAATCAAAGACCGAAAAACCTAAGTGTGCTTATTGTAGTAAGCCCAATCATGATGAGTCTCAATGCTTTCAGAAGAAGGTAGATGGATATGCCCAACATATTTCTGATTTGACAACTCTTCTTCACAAGAGCAAGATTGATACTCTTTCCTCTTCTCACTGGTCTTCTTCATTATCTTCTCAAGCAGATGGGTCAAACAACGGAAAGGGTCATGCATTATGTGCATCTGCTATTGCGCCCTCTTCTAGATGACTACTCGATTCAGGTGCTTCACACCATATAGCATCTTCTTGGGGTTTATTGTCATCTTTTGAGGCCTCACCTACCCCACACATTCTGATGGGGAATAACACTATTATGACTGTCTATGGGAAGGGTTCTATTGACTTTGATGATGGTACATTCCATGATGTACTATGTGTTCCATCCTTGTCCTCGAACCTTCTCTCTATTTATCAGATTACTCACAATGGGACATCGAAGACAACTGAGTTCACTGTAGACTCTGTGCACATCAGAGATAGTGCGACAGGCAATATTGTTGCCATAGGGACAGTTGATCATGCTACACGCTTGTGCTCCTCTTAGTTTGGTCCTCTATCTCCATTGTCAGAGAATATCTCTCCTACTTCACGAGTGCTTATTGAGGAGAAGTCAGGTCACCTGAACTTATGTGTTGTTCTTGAGCTCAGTGTTGTGGCTTCTACTCCTCCTCCTCCTCCTCCTCCTCCTCCTCCTGTTGAGTTTGCATCTGTTCAGCATGATTCCTCTTCAGGAGTACCTGTTATGGTTGCTTCCTGCATCGAGCCACCTACTCCTGTTGAGTTTGCATCTGTTCAGCATGATTCCTCTTCAGGAGTACCTGTTATGGTTGCTTCCTGCATCGAGCCACCTACTCCTGTTATTGAGGGTATATCTGAGGACATTCATCTCCTCCCAGATGACAGATTATGCCCATCTATTGGCCCACCTTCATTGGAGATTCCACTACAGGAGTCTTATCCATTCTCCTTTGAGCATCAGTTAGGCCTTCCAGTTTCACCTCACATTCAAGGGTTTCCTTTTTGTTTTCGTGCCCTGGTTTCTTTCGTATTGGAGTTCTATTGGTTCGGTCATTTCCATAGGGGTTCTATCTTTCTAGGGGGCCTTGGTGTCTCATCCCTCTCTCATGGGGGGGCTGATTGTACATATGGTTTTGAGAGTCTTTTGAGCCATTTCTTTTCTACATCTTTCTATCTCTTTTTGGAGAGGGTTTTTTCCCACTGGGTTTTCTCCTTTGTCTCCGGTTTACAAAGATTTCCTTGTATTGGGTACCTGATCATGCCTTGTTGTCGGGACCCATTTCTTGCTTTGATAATTGTGCTAGGTTAGCTTTCCCCTAAGCTTAGCTTAAGTGGGGGGTGTTAGAGTAATCATCAGTTTGCTTATTAATTAAATCATGTTGATTTAATTAGTTAAGTTATTACTTTTTAGTGCTTAAGCTTTCTTTTAGGTGCATTAATAATTAATTATTAATGTGCAACCTAGCTTTTTTAGACTTTAGGGTTTTGTTCAACTTTATAGGTTGAACCTTGTAATTCTTTTTTCAATAACTTGGAATATAATTTTGCTCTCACATTTTGGAGTACTTTTTGAGTTCTTCTTTTTCCTCTTTTAAGCTTCTCTCATGTAACAGGTTATTTGCATGCAGGTGTTCTTCAGATTTTGTGGATTTGTATTTCTCAAATCCCACATTCCTAGATTCAAGGAACTCCATGATAATTTTTTCATTTTGCCATAGTGTCTCGCCGCGTTCCCATGTAGTTGTCTCGCGTCCTTGTCCCTCAAACACCACCAAGAATTCACGAAGAACTCACCTTCCTCCTTTGCGGGTTCTCATTGCAAGAATTTGCAACACTCGGCGGTCTGGATTATTCACAACATTGGTCGGCCCTACGTGTGGAATGTTTCTTAGTAAGTCCTCATCATGGTGATGCGACCTTAGTTGAGAGACATGAAATACGGGGTGGCTCGCCAAATGCTCGGGTAGGTCTTGTAGGCGGCTGGATTTATCTTTCGCACAATCGTGAAGGGCTCGTCCCATCTTCTCACCAAGGAAGTGCTTAGGCCTTTAGGTACTTTGAATCGATCAGGATCCATTCGAACCAATACCTTGTCGCCCACATTGAATTCAACCTTTCTCCTGTGTTTGTTAGCAAACTTCTTCATTCGATCCACAACTTCTGTCAAATGATACCTTGCCAGATCAATCCTTTCATTCCATGCCTTTGATAGATCTATGTCATTAACAACTCCTCCCTAATATGCTGCCAAAATAGTATTTGGAGTGAGCGGTTGTTGACCCATTACTAGCTCAGACGGACTGAATTTGGATGATCCACTCTTTTGCAAGTTGTAGCAAAATTGGGTGGCGTCAAGCAATCTCGGCTAGTTCCTTTGGTCTTATGCAACGAAATACCTCGAGTAATCTTCAAGGATACCATTTATCCTCTTTGTTTGTCCGTCGCTTTGGGGCTGCAGCGGGGAACTCATCAACAACTGAGTTCCCATCAATTTAAACAACTCTTGCCAAAAGTTGGAAGTGAAGCGTGGATCTTGATTACTTACGATGTTCAAAGGGATGCCCCAGTATTTCACCACATTTTTGAGAAAGTACTCAGCTGCATCCTCCGCAGTACAAGGTGACTTGCATGGGACAAAAATGACATATTTGTTGAAACTATCAATAATCACCATTATGTTACAATAGTCGTCAACATTGGGGAGTTGGGTAATGAAATCCATGCTCACGTTGGCCCAAGGTCGGACTGGAACTGTGAGAGTTTGGAGCAGTCTCACGGGATGCATATTCACTGCCTTGTCTTGTTGGCAAGTGAGGCAGGTCCTCACATATCTGTCCACATCGTCCCGCATGTTGGGCCAATAAAAGCCCCTCTCCAACAATGTCATAGTTCGCCTTTGTCCAGGATGACCTGCCCAAATGGAATCATGGCACTCCTTCAACACATCATTGCCAACGTTCCTCCATTTCAAAAGGTATACACGGGTACTGTCAAAATACAGAATACCACTGTGGGTTGTGAATCGCCTTGTCCACCCTGCATGAACTTGTAATATAATCTGCCACTCTTGGTAATCACTTTTCAATCTTTTTTTAATCTTCTTAGTCATTTCATTAGTCATCATGACTTGGCTTTGACCCAATGTTTCCAAAGCCTCGAGTTGTGCCTTTCTACTTAATGCATCGACAACAACATTATGTTTGCCTGGGTTATACACCAGCTTGAAATCAAACTCATCTAGAAACTCCTGCCATATCGCTTGCTTTGGAGTGAGTTTCGTTTGAGTTTTAAAGTAGGTCGAGCTAATGTTATACGTTTTGACTACGAATGAGACACCCAACAAGTAGTGTCTCCAAGTCCTCAGGCAATGCACTATCGCAGTCATCTCTTTTTCATGTGCCGAGTAATTCTTCTCTTTGTCATTGAGTTTTCTGGACTCAAAGGCAATTATATGGCCCTCCTGCATTAGAACGACTCCCTTGGCATAGTTAGACGCATCGGTCTGGACATCGAAGGGTTGGTCGTATCTTGGTAGGGTCAGGATTGGTTCCCTTGTCAGTCGTTCCTTCAAAGTTTCGAATGAAGTCTGTTGCTTATCTCCCCACTTCCAACTTTTTGTCTTTCTTCAACAGGTATGTGAGAGGACTCGCGATCTTCAAGTAGCCATTAACAAATCACCGATAGTAGTTTGCCAAGCCAAGAACTGCCAGACTTCATGCACGTTGTGTAGTGATTCTCAATCTTGAATCACTCTGAGTTTTTTCGGATCTGGACGAATCCGACCATGTCCCATAATGTGACCTAAGAACGACACTTCCTCTTGAGCAAACGCACACTTCTCTTTCTTTACATACAACTTGTTTTCCTCGAGCAACTCGATAACTTGCCTCAAATGTTCTTTGTGTTCATTCAGATCCCTGCTATAGACCAGTATATCGTCTAGATATACAACCTCACACTTGTCCAACAATGTTCTAAAGACATCATTCATAAGGGTGCTAAATGTTGCAGGGACGTTAGTGAGACCGAAAGGCATAACCAAAAACTCAGAACTCCCATACCTGGTTGTTATCGTTGTCTTCTCCTCATCACTCGGCGCGATCTTGATCTGGTAGCAGCCTTGCCTAAAATCCAACTTGGTGAATACCCTTGCATCTGTTAATCAATCAAAGTTGTCTGTGATGAGGGGTAGCAGATACTTGTTTTTTGTCGCGAGCTTGTTCAGAGCTCGGTAGTCGACACACAACCTTAGTGTTCCCTCCTTCCTTTGAAACAACTTTGGTGCAGCGTATGGAGACCTGAACAGACGCAAATATCTTGCTTCCATGAGCTCTATTAACTGCTTTTTCAGCTTGGCCATCTTTGGCCTTAATAAGCGGTAAGGAGCCTTGGCTGGTGGTCTTGCTCCCGCTTCCAGTTCGATTCGATGATCAATGTGCCTCCTTGGTGGCAGAACTGCTGGGAGTTTATCAGGCATGATGCTTGCATACTTGCGCAAGACTTCTTGGACGACCGCAGTGTTGGAGCTTAATGACGCTTCTCCTTCATCCCAACCTCCAAGTAAGGTCGCCAAATACAACTCATCCTTATTACTCCTACAAATCTATTTTGCACTAAGTGCGCTCAACACTTTCTGCATCTCGCTGCTCCTCACAGTAGGAATCATGCAAGGTCTTCCCGGGTCAAGTATAAACATACAACCCATGTGCGGAACCATAGTTATCGTTGCGTTCATTAGGAACTCCTGTCCTAAGATGAAATCGAACTCATCAATGTCGATCGCTACCATATCAATCGATCCCTGCCAAGAACCAATTCAGACTTCATTTTTTATTTCTACATTCACTTTCTGGGAAAGTGTAGTTACATGCTTGAATTGAGTTATTGTGGATTCGAGCTTTAACCCCAACTTCTTAGCTCACTCCTCCGAGATATAGTTGTGTGTTGCTCCCGAGTCCACCATAGCAACTACCTTCTTCCCTCCGAAAAATGTCTCTACATAGAAAAGCTCATAAAGATTGATGATTCAGGGTGTGCTGCCACATGTCGTCAAGTTGAGTAGTGGAATCGTGCCTATTGCTTGCATTGTCTTTTCCTCAACAAGAAGAGCATTGATCATGCTCCGATCTGGACAATTCTGAGCCCAGTGATCATCTTTCCCGCAAATGAAACAACTTGATTCCTGATCCTTTCTCTTCTCCTTCAGAGCTTGATCTTTCTTCCTTGAGTTGTCCTTCCCATTTGCCTTGTTCCCCTTCTTGCCTTTTTGCTTGTTGATCTGAATAGAAGAGTTCTCATTCTTCTTTTCATCTCTGTGAAACCTCTTCTTTGAGTTATCGGATAGAGCTCTATTGAAACCCTTTGCAATGTCGCCTTTATAGTTGAGCAAACTATCTGCAATGGAGATTGCCTCGGCAAGAGTTTGCACTTTTTGTCGTAGGAGTTCTTCTTTTGCCTAAGGTTGCAATATGTTAGTGAAACTGAATGATTTTGAGAAATTGTTCCTTTTCACTAAGGGATTGCAACCTTGGCTAAAAGATGAACTCCTACAGCAATAAGTGCAAACTCTTGCCGAGGTGATCTCCCTTGCAGACAGTCTGCTCGACTATAAAGGTTATGTTGCAAAGGGTTTCGGTGGATCTCAATCCGATAACTCAAGGAAGAGGTTTCACAGAGATGAAAAGAAGAATGAGAACTCTTCTATTCAGATCAACGAGCAAAAAGGCAAGAAGGGAAACACGACAAATGGGAAAGAAAACTTGAGGAAGAAAGATCAGGCTCTGAAGGAGAAGAGTAAGGATCAGGAATCGGGTTGTTTCATTTGTGGGAAAGATGATCACTGGGCTCAAAATTGTCCAGATCGGAGAAGGATCAATGCTCTACTCGTTGAGGAAAAGACAATGCCAGCAATGGGCACGATTCGACTGCTCAACTCGATAACAGGTGGTAGAACACCCCAATAATAAATCTTCATGAGCTTTGCTATGTGGAGGCATTTTTCGGAGGGAAGAAGGTAGTTGCTATGGTAGACTCGGGAGCAACACACAACTATATCTCGACATAGCAAGCAAGGAAGTTGGGGTTGAAGCTTGAATCCACGACGACTCAATTCAAGCTCGTAACTGCACCTGCCCAGAAAGTGAGTGGAGAAGTCAAGAATGAATTTTTCCAAAGTGGTCCTTGGCAGGGATCGATTGACATGGTAGTGATCGACATGGATGAGTTCAATTTCATCTTAGGACAGGAGTTCCTAAGAAAGGCATCAACAGCTGTGGTTTTGCACATGGGCTGTGTGCTTATACTTGACCCAGGGAGACCTTGTATGATTCCTACTGTGAGGAGCAACGAGATGGAGAAGGTGTTGAGCGCACTCAATGCGAAACAGATCTGTAGGAGTAATAAGGATGAGTTGTATATGGCGACCTTACTTGGAGGTTGGGATGAAAGAGAAGTATCAGCAAGCTCCAACACTGTAGTCGTCCAAGAAGTGTTACACGAGTATGCAAGTATCATGCCTGATAAAATCCCAACAGTTTTGCCACCAAGGAGGCACACTGATCATTGGATCAAATTGGAAGTGGGAGAAAGACCACCAGCCAAGGCTCCTTACCGCTTATCAGGGCCAGAGATGGCCGAGCTAAAAAAAAAGTTAGCAGAGCTCATAGAAGCAGGATATTTGTGCTCGTCCAAGTCTCCATACGCCGCACCAGTATTGTTTCAAAGGAAGGAGGGAACTCTAAGGCTGTGTGTCGACTACCAAGCTCTGAACAAGCTCATGATAAAAAACAAGTATCTGCTCCCCTTCATTGCGGATACCTTTGATCGATTGGCCGATGCAAGGGTATTTACCAAGTTGGAGTTGAGGCAAGGCTACTATGAGATCAGGATCGCGTTGGGCGATGAGGAGAAGGCGACGATAACAACCAGGTATGGGAGTTATGAATTTTTGGTTATGCCTTTCGGCCTCACTAACGCCCTTGCAACGTTTAGCACCCTTATGAATGATGTCTTTAGAACATTGTTGGACAAGTGTGTAGTTGTTTATCTAGATGATATATTGGTTTATAGCAGGGATCTGAATGAACACAAAGAACATTTCAGGCAAGTGTTCGAGTTGCTCAAGGAAAATGAGTTGTATGTAAAGAAAGAGAAGTGCGCGTTCGCTCAAGAAGTGTCGTTCTTAGGTCACATTGTGGGATGTGGTCGGATTCGCCCATATCCGGAAAAGCTCAGAGCGGTTTAGGAGTGGGAACCACTACATAGCGTGCACGAAGTCAGGCAGTTTTTTGGCCTTGTGAACTACTATAAGCTATATCTTGATGGCTACTCAAAGATTGTGAGTCCTCTCACAGACCTGTCGAAGAAAGACAGAAGTTGGAAGTGGGAGATAAGCAACAGACTGCATTCGACACTTTGAAGGAACGAATCACAAGGGAACCAGTCCTGGCCCTACCAAGGTACCGCCAACTCTTCGAAGTCCATACCGATGCGTCTGACTATGCCATGGGAGGCGTTCTGATGCAGGAGGGCCATCAGATTGCTTTTGAATCCAGAAAACTCAACGACAAGGAGAAGAATTACCTGACACATGAAAAGGAGATGATCGCGATAGTGCATTGCTTGAGGACTTGGAGACACTACTTGCTGGGCATCACGTTCGTAGTCAAAACGGATAACATTAGCTTGACCTACTTTAAAACTCAAGCGAAACTCACTCTGAAGCAAACGAGATGGCAGGAGTTTCTAGCTGAGTTTGATTTCGAGTTGGTGTATAAACCAGGCAGACTTAATGTGGTTGTTGATGCATTAAGTAGAAAGGCACAACTCAGGGCTTTGGAAACATTGGGTCAAAGCCAAGTCATGATGACTGATGACATGACTGAGAAGATTAAAGAATGATTGGAAAACGATTCCCAGGCGCGGAAGATTGTGTTACAAGTTCGTGCAGGGTGGACAAGGTGATTCACAACCCACGGTGGTATTCTGTATTTTGATAGTACGCATGTATACCTTCCGAAATGGAGGAACCTTCGTAATGATGTGTTGAAGGAGTGTCATGACTCTATTTGGGCAGGTCATCCTGGACAGAGGTGAACTATGGCATTGTTGGAGAGGGGCGTTTACTGGCTCAACATGTGGGATGATGTGGACAGATATGTGAGGATCTGCCTCACTTGCTAGCAGGACAAGGCGGTAAGTATTGCAGCCCGCAGGATTGCTCTTGCCTCTCCCAATTCCAGTCCGACCTTTGGCCAGCTTGAGCATGGATTTCATTACCCAGCTTGAACATCTTAAGTGATCGAGATCCATGCTTCACTTCCAGCTTTTGGCAAGAGCTATTTAATTTTACGGGAACTCGGTTGTTGACGAGTTCCCCGCTGCACCCCCAAAGCGATGGACAAACAAAGAGGATAAATGGTATCCTTGAAGATTACTTGAGGCATTTCGAGGAACTGGTCGAGATTGCTTGATGTCACCCAATTTTTCTACAACTTGCAAAAGAGTGGATCATCCAAATTCAGTTCGTTCGAGCTAGTAATGGGTCAACAATCGCTCACTCCACATATTATTTTGGTAGGATATCAAGGAGGAGATGTTAATGCCAAAGATCTCTTGAAGGCATGGAATGAAAGGATTGATCTAGCAAGGTATCATTTTACAGAAGTCGTGGATCAAATGAAAAAGTTTGCTGACAAACACAGGAGAAAGGTTAAATTCAACGTGGGCGACAAGGTATTGGTTCGAATGGATCCTGATCGATTCAAAGTTCCTAAAGGCCTAAGCACTTCTTTGGTGAGACGATGGGACAGGTCCTTCACGATTGTGCAGAAGATAAATCCAGCCGCCTACAAGATCAACCTATTCGAGCATTTGGCGACCCTCCTCGTATTTCATGTCTCTCAACTAAGGTCGTATCACCATGACGAGGAGGACTTACTGAGAAACATTCCACACAGGGGGCCGACCAATGTTTTAGATAATCTAGACTGTTGAGTGTCGCAAGTTCTTGCAATGAGAACCCGCATAGGAGGAAGGTGAGTTCTTTGTGAATTCTTCGTCATGTTTGAGGGTCAAGGACGCGAGACCGCTACATGGGAACGCAACGAGACATTATGGCGAGATGAAAAAATTATCATGGAGTTCCTTGAATCTAGGAACCCATCTAGACCAAAGTAATCAACTAAAGTCGTTTACCGCCAGTGCAAAGCAAACTTGCACAAGCATCGGGGACTGCCTCGATTTGAGTGGGGGAGGATGTCACGGGTCTACACTGGGCGACTTAGATCTGCATTGGGCGTTGATCCGAGTTCCTTTCTCATTGACATAATGGGGTTTACATCGGAGAATACAGCCAGCCGACTTGGGCTTTTGCGCACTTTGGTTCTGCATCGGGCATTGAGGAGGTCGACTCAGGTATTGTGTAATGGGCCATTACACTTTGCATCGAGTGTTACACTTGAGAGAGTCGACTTGCATTTTGACCGTTGGGAGACTTGGGGTAACGTGTTCACTCTAATTCATTGGCGCTGAAGGATAGGTTAGGACCTATCTTGTTCCAACGATCGCTTGGACTCAAAAGCTTCTATTTAAGGAGCTGCACACTCATTTGGTATGTTGAAATTTGAAGGAAGCAGCAACAATGAGTACCAAGGAGCGAAGAGCAGAGTAGGATTTTGAATTGTGAATTGCGACTTGGAGAAGCAATTGTTGTAGCAGTGCTTAGAACAGAGTTGAGCTTCTTGTTGCTGATTTATTGCGACTTGTATTTTGTAAGAACTCATTTAATTGTATCAGTATACTTGGGGGCGATCTGTTTTTATGAATGTATGATCCCAACCTTGTCCTGTAATCCGTTTGCATTGATAAGAAAATCTGGGGAAATCGCCCCACCCACATCTTGATCTGTGTTCTTGCATTGTTCATGCTTTACATTGTTTTGGGAGTAGCAGATATGATTAAATCTTTCGCATTGCGTTTTAAGGTGAGGTGTAGTCTAGGATGTCTTTGTGATCCAACATTGCTTGCATTTCTGACTGAGATCGTCGGTGCCGAGTGACTTACTCCCAAAGGTCGCTACAGGTGGTATAAGAGCATATGTATATATTAAAGGGGGTATCTCTTCCATCATCATCCCTAAGTAGTCAAGCCAACTTGCCACCATATCTTCCTCTATCCTACTTTTTATTTTGCTTTGATAAAATACAACTTAGTTATATTGCATCAAATGGGCACAAAATGTAGACACCTAAAATAATCCCTAGACTTAATCCATCACCTAGGCTTAATCAATTAATTTCATAACCTAGGACATGAACCCACCTAAGGTCTTTCACACAATAATAATATTTTTGTTTGATTAATAATCTTTTCCATCCCTTCATGATAGGTAAACAAATAATCAACCCTCCATTCTCTCTTAGATTGTCATCGATTTCTAATTCATTAGCATTTTTGCTAAGTACATGTCATCAAAGCAAAAAAAAGTTAAGCAAAAGTACTGTCTGTATACTATCTATCACTGGACCAAATCCTTTAGCAATGAATCTTATAGTCACATTTAAATTATTTGTTTAATGTTATGTTTTGTTGAATTCTCTATAGTTAAGCTCTATTTGAGGTCGTGTTACATCATAATGCATGCCACCATTAGTCAATTGAGGTGGTGAAACTTCTCTAATCATGTGTACCTACATATATCTTTTGCATTTGTAGAGTATTCATGCATAGTTTTACCTCATTTAATGCTAATGTTAGTTCATTGGTAGTGAATAGCTTAATTATTAATGTTGTAATTATGAATGTTAAAAAATATTACCCTCATTTTATCAAATTTTATCCGTAGTAAAGTTTGGGAATTATATGTGCGTGAGGAAATGAGAAACCTAGGAGGCTAATTGGAGGTGATTTATGATAGTAATGAATGAGTAAACATTGGAATAATGAAGAATACACTAAGGAGATGAAATATTCAACAATGAAGCACTTTGAGGAGATGTAAGATGGATCTCTTCGACAAATTTATTTATTATGATAATTTCAAAATCATTTACTATTTTGGAAAGAAGAAAAATGTTACAATTGAGCTTTACATGTAAATGAATGCACTTTACCTTTTAAAGATGACCTAATATAGCTTTCTTTTGTATTATAGTTTAGGCAGGCATTAGGAAATATATTAGGATAGGTCTAGGCATGTGTATAAGTTTTGTTTAAAATTTTAGAGTTTGACCAAACCCAAGCATTTTAGGATGTATGGGTGTATGTATGAACACCAATATTTTTAGTAGCACGTATGTCCTTTTTTTAATATTGGTATAAAAAATCAGGGTGTGATTTTAGGGTTGTAGAAGTTCTAAAGGGGTCATAACTTGATACAATATTGGGTAAAGGCTTAGTAAAGTGGTGAATGACCCTAGAAAACATCAACAAATAAAAGCACTAAATTAAGTATAAAAAACATAAGCTTGAGATTATAAAGAAAGTGATTTTTTTGACCTTACAAATCTTCATTGGCCCCCTTGATTTTGTTTCCCCATCTTATTAGTAAATGCGTTCCAAAATGCTTGAGCATTGCTATTTAATGGTCACATGTGATCCCGTTGCCTACACATGTTTGATTCTCACATCTTGTGTGATAGATGCACATGGCTTTCTATGTCTGAGCTATTATCATTTTATGTCAAAGCATGAAACATTGTAAGATCTATAACACTTCTAATTATAATGAGATGCAAACATGAGATATATGTTACATACAGGGGTGTTATTATAGACAAACATTTAAAGCACACCTTCAACACGGTATATTTTACAACATTGGCTTTTGTCAAGCAGATGCTATGTATAAGAAGTTGGAGAACATAGGTGATTCATGTTTTAGAGCTTTTGTTATAACAAATTTTATATCCAAAATTGCAAAAAGGGTGGTGGATTTGTTGGCTTGTGAATGAATTATCTATTCTTTACTTTGATCCTCAAAGGTGCATAATGTTGGGATATTTCAAATGCTGACTTGTTACATTATTTGTCTATGAAGTGGGAGATATGGTTTTTGAGTGTGGAAGCCACTAGATCCCCATAAATTCCGCTATAAAATAACATGTTGAAATATTTCATCCTATTATGGCTCCTTATGTTGATAACCTTAACTCTATACTTTGAAAATTAAAGTCTCAAGATATCAAGTTTATTTATGCTCCCCTTGATTTCTAATGATATTATAAAAAACCAAATATAATGACAGTTGATGGAGATAATGGAGCTATGGTAATACTTGATCCTCTCTAGTTTACAATTCTCCCTTTTGGATTTGGATAACATTATATTAAGTGGTCTTTAAAGTTGTGAACATTAATTAATATTTATTAGTTCTTGCCATAGGTAGGAATACTTATGCACCCGTTGCTTTTTTTAGGCTATTCGTTTGGACCAATCGACATATTGAGTTTAAATGTTCAAACAAAAAATCTATAGTTTGTATTTATTTTTTATTTTTGATAGTTTTAAAAATATCATTTTACTTAAATTTTGTTCGTCCATACTGCAAACAGTTAGTGCAAAAATCAATTTTCCCTTTTTGTAAATTGTATTTTTATTAATATATTCACATCATATGTGACATGACAATAAATTCTTGACAGATAATATACTATTATATGTTTAATTGATTGTGATCATATTATTTATTTTATTTGAAAAGGGCTTGAAACAAATCACATACATATCCTATGTATTGATTGCTTTTGACTTTTATTTTTATTTTTATCTAATGTAGTAAAGCACAAAAAAATCCCATCGCCCAGAATTTAAATTGTGCATATCTTAATGTTGAATATGGACACTTGTTCGTCCACTTTGTGAATTATTTCAATTGAAACAATTATTTGTGAAGATTTTTATATGTGGACGGTGATTGCTCATGTATTAAATGCATATTAAATGCAGAGAGTCTCTCTTCATATATATTTGCTCAAAGCTTGTTTCTAATTGTCATAAACAAATAAAAGTTGAGGAAAACAAATGTTAGGATTTCCTAGAGCAAAGATAAGATTGTCTTTCTTACTGAATGAGTTTTTTACTGTATATCTTTATACAGACAAGCGTTGAATTTATGAAGTATTCATCCTTTGGGCTTTCTTTTAGGTCAGAGATCTCTTTGGCGTGACCCTTTTTTCATTCCTTATCCACGAGCTTTTCCCTCGATGGACACGTGTGGTGTTCGCGGAGCTTTGAAGGAAGCGAAGTGGGTTTCTCTTGCTAGAAACCCCACCATGATGACATGTGTTAGAACGACTTTTTGAATGGGGTTGTTATATCTCGTAGAGTGGTCAATGATTGCAAATAATCGGTTTTTATTCTTTTGGATGCGTGTCAAGTGGATTGTGTTTAACGTTCGCCAACATGTCGATGACGGTTTCCTCGATGATCGAAGTAATGATGTTTCTGGGTGGTTGTCTTTAGCACACATGAAATTTATTGAGGGGAATACTTTTTGGTTGCAAGGTTTTCTTATAAAGGGGGAAGGTTAGTTCTTTCAAAGGGGTTTAATATTTTTGATGTTCATATATAGAGACTGATATTTTTTAACCAGCAAGACTATTTGTTCTTGACATAATTCTGGGATGTCATACTTACAGACTTTATTTATGATGACTTTATTGTTAATTAAAAGTTTATTGTGCTCGACTGAGCCTTTTAGATTTTGGTTAATACTAAAGATACTTGAAATCTATGTCATTTCAAAGTAATGGTTGTCTTATAAGACTAGCATTTATGTAATGGAATTTTTTTTTAGTGATGGACTATGTTGTAGACTCTTCCAGTTAAAAGTAATTGAGTTCCATTTCTTTGTTGTTATTAAGAGTAAATTGATGAATAGGATATTATAGAATGTATTTTATTGTTTTTCGGCTTTTATAGATGCACCCATGAAGTGATGAATATTTTAACCCGTGTTTAGGATTTGGTTAAATTGTTCCCATTTCAACTATGAAGGGATTGTGGTATACTATGCGAAATTGTGGCATAGTGTTTACATTATAATCTTAATGGTTATGTCTTTCATGACCGAGAAGCTTAAGGTAATAGTGGAATGATTTACGCTTTATCTTGTTTTAGTTTCATTTTCAATATTCTTCTCTTTCCATCTCCCCCTTGTTCATGCAGAGTCAACTCCTCAATCCAAGAGATTGTTTGAATGGTAGCAATTTTGTCCCACATCATTTGAACTTTCCGTAAGGCCTATTACCTTTCTGGGTTGCAAAATCTAGGATCAACTATTCCTTTTTCTGGCATATCCGGTGGGACCAATCTTTGAGCCCGATTTAAAATAAGTGTATGAGCCACAAGTCCATCACAAGATCCCAATCTACTCATTATCCAAGATTATTTATCCCTTCGCTGGTTATTGTAACTAGATCCAAAGCCCTATCTTCTTAATTAAGTGCATTACCACCACCACCCCCACAGTACTAATGGCAACAGATAATTTTGTCACCTAGGATAATGGGAGCCCTCTCATTCCACCAACTGCTGGTGTGATTTGAGATGTTATCCTTACTAACGCTTTGAAGGCCCTACCTAAGTTTATTGACGAAGATGAAAAGACCCTTGCTGAGTATATGATAGATGTGGCTAACACTTGCATAGTGCACCATATCACACAACAAAATGTGGACCTGAGGTTGCTAGCAGGCGTCTTTCAAGGGGGAGAGGGATAGTGGGATCCCTCTCATTCCACCAGCTGTTGGTGTGGTTTGAGTTATCCTTACGAACACTTTGAAACCCTACCTAAGTTTACCGATGAAGATGAAAATATCCCTGTTGAGCATATGACATATGTGGCTAACATTTGCACAGTGCACCATAACATACAACAAAATGTGGCCCTGAGGTTGCTAGCTGTGTCTTTCAAGGGGAAAACATTGCATTGGTATAGATCTTTTGCACCAAATAACATAGGCACCTAGGATGAATTGGGGGATATGTTTTATAGCTTCTTTTGTGAGAAAGGTGATTACTCTTCATTACTCTAGCAATTAATTAATATCAAGAGAGCTCCCCAGGAAGATGTTGTCGATTTTAATAGAAGATTTCACAGAACATGGCATAGAATCCCCACAGATGCACATCCTCTAGTGCTTATGGCCTTTGTTTTCTACTTAAAAGCTTTTAATGTAGATATATCATGGGCTATACAAACCTTGTAGGGTGTAAGCTTTCTAGCTACTTATGAGATATCCATAAGGGTTGAAAACAACTTGATTGATGCAGGAAAATTGTCGTCAAGACCTCTATTGCTAGTGTTTCCTAAGTTTTCTTTGCAAATTCCAGAGCAGACCCAGGGCGAGACCTCCACTAGCTCTTCCACCTCATCGCAATCTATGTATGTATACCCAAATGCTTAGGCATCACAAATGGTATCCCTTCCTTGTTAGCATAAATGAATGAGATGAAGAAGTTGTTAAGAATGGTATCAAATGAGCTAACTAACCTAAAGAGACAACATGGCGTTCCTCAACAACCCTCATATGAGAACTTTTAGAACTGATAAAATGGAAGGCCACCATATCAGCCAAATGAATTCCAAAATTGGAATAGAAATATCCAAGGAAATAACAACCAGAGCAACAATGGCCAAAGCTAGAATTTCAAGCAGTTGGTCAATGTTCTTCCTCCGATGGCATCATTGTAGTCTGTTCCACCCAATTCTATCAAGGAATTTGTGGCCACTTTGAACAACTTTACTAAAGATATGAACACACGGTGCTTTCCATGCAATAATGCCCACACACCTTGAAACTATCCGAGGGGGAATTCACAAAAATAAATTGCAGAGCAGAGGGATCAAGGAATGACTCCCGATGCAGGTAATTACATTTTTTCTTCCCCAACAATTGATGAAGGGCAAGGTAGGAGAATCCCCAATGGAGATGTCCTAGCCCTAGCAAATAACCACACAATGGAAAAAAAAATAACAACAAAGAGATTTAGATCCACACAATGCAAATACTCATAATAGAATCATCATATTTTCATCCAACATGCCCGGCTAAGGCCTTCCGGGTTATGGCCAAATACAATGTAATTACAAGAGGAACTCCACAAGATCTCGCAAGATCCAAACCAAACCCTAGCCACACTATGGTAGAAACCTCCAGGAAGATCCAAACTTGTGCTCGCAAGCCCACCAAGCAA
>MU224465.1:1769089-1787159 GCA_018584345.1 Thuja plicata
ATTCCTAAGCAAGGCCGAGCTCCTCCCAGTCCATGCCAAGCAACCAAGACCATGCCAAGTTCCATTAAATACATCAAAACCAATTACCCAAGACCCAAGTAGGTTTATCCAACTCTACCAAACCCCTGACACATGAAAATAAGTCCACACGACTCTATCAAATCTCCCAAACATGCAGGATAGCCAACTACCCTGGGATGCTCCTGCATCAACAATAGAGAATTCCATGGTAAGAGCTCAAATGTAGGGTGTCTCTAGAACACGAGTCAGAAATTGCTCCCAAACATGCTCTATTTTCTTGGATGGTAGACAAGGCTGACGTGGTTTTTGAAAATCAAGTGTCCACTTCAAAGATGACACAAGTCCAATCGGACTACATCTGTTCAAACAGAGGCTCACTAAAGAAGTTACTCCGCGAGTCTTGCTGAACAAAGTTGTTTAATTGTTGTGTCCAAGATTTGGAGTAAACAATCCTGTTGCTCGAGAGGTTTAGTCACATCCAGTCCCACGACCAAGGGAATTCGTTCCCATGAAACCAAAAGATCCTAAGATTCCTTTGGAAATAAAGGTGGACGTGGTAGACCACTTGAAGAAATTTCTTGCGAGTTTGCCCATCTTGGATGTACTTGCAATTCCATAACAGAAGCAATTGTTGAAGGAAGCCCTTAATAGTCGGGACAAACAAGCCAAAGCTAAACCATTGTTGAGTGAGCAAAGCTAAAAGGAAAGACACTTGTCATAGGACTAGAGATTTCGCTAATCCAGTAGTCAATTGTATTGGTCAATTCAGATAATATGGCAAAACAAAAAAGAAAAAGGTAATCCAAAACCCATGACCTTTGTAACCTTGATAATAGGGGATAAACTATTCCACAATTCAATGATAGACTCGAGAGTTAGTAGCATTTTCGTGCCTAAACAAAAAGTAGATGCCCTCCATATAGAATACAAGCCTTCTAATAGGGGCATTATGCAGTTAGATGGGAAGAGAGTCTAGTCCATAGGGGTAATAAAAGAGCATCCCTTAACCCTGTTTTCTTCCCCAAATATCATCGTCCCATAAGAAATTGTAGTTATTGTCATTATACCTATCTTTGGTATTTTCCTTTCCTGAGATTTTATTGCCAAAATAGGAGGCTATATGTTGCTTGACTGGTCCAATCTAATCTTGAGAACCAAACACGAAGCTAAATGCAAAGTGTTGTCGGAACCCATGCACAACACTCATGTGGCAGATGAATCAATGCTTAAGTTTGAGCCTACCCACACCTCCATCTCCAAAGATGAGATGTATTATATTGAGATGTTAGAGGACGAACAAGTAACCGGTGATAGGACCGAAGAAGATTAGGTCTTGCTAAATCATTTTATTTTAAAATGACCCTTTCATGAATTTTCATGCTATCAAACTTGGCCCTTATGTAATATTTGATGAAGATCATCTAATGTCGAGAGTTACTGATGAAAAATGAAAAGAGGATATCAACCTTCAGGCATCTGAACTTTGGACAAAGTATTTTGATGGGGTCAGATGTCAGACTGGTTTAGGAGCCAACGTTCATTTGATTTCTCCTTCCGAAGAGAAAGTAAAGAAGGCATTATGTTTCCTATTTAGTTCAACCAATAAGGAGGCAAATTATGAAGGACTAGTTTGAGGACTAGATCTAGCTGGAAAACTAGGAATTAAGTAATTGAAACTGTTTGGTGACTTTGAACTGGTAGTAAAGCAAGTCTGCAATGATTCTGTGACCAAGAATCCACATGTGTGATCTTATCGCCACTAAAGTATGGGATCTAATTGAAAGTTTTGATGCTTTCAATATTCAAGTCATCCTAAGGAAGCAACACACTAATGATGACTAATTAGGCACAATCGGCTCTCAGTTTGAACCCATTACTGCCATTTTCACAAACAAGCATTCAATCTGGGTAATAGTTAGGCCAACCATTCTAGATAATGATAATCATTGGTAAGTATTTGAAAATGACGAGCAGATTGCTTTATTCATCCAACATGCTAGAGAATTTGCTGACTAGTTGCAGCCCAAGATTGAGGAAGTATATGAGGATCAAGTGATCCAACTAAGAGGAAACAAGCTCCCTCAAGGCCTAATAACCTTGGAGAGTTTATTGGATTGTGATGATGTCAGAAGAGACAAACACAAGTTTGTTGCAGACCAGAAAGATTATGAAGATTTGAAGGTTGGAGATGGCATAAAATGGAAGGTGGGAAAAAAATATCCACAATTGATAAAGAAAATCTCAAATCTATTTGTCAAACGTATGAAAGAGTCATAGTGTGGACCTAGGACGATCTGAAGGGCTACAATAGAGATATTATTGAGCTGACAGAAGGAGTAAAGCTCATTATACATAAACAAAGGCTAGTCAACCCCAAGATAGAGGGTTTGATGGCGCAAGAACTGGAAAATTGATTTATTGTAAGATCATCTACCCAATCAAGCACAACACGTGGGTGTTGAACCTAGTACCGGTCTGAAAAAAGAATGGTGTCACCTGTCTCTATATGGATATTCAAGACCTAAATAAGGTTTCTTTGAAGGATCACCATCCACTGTCGTCGATGGAACAAATTTTGCAAGCTATTGCTGGATTGGAGATGTTTTCATTGCTAGATTATTTTTCTGGATACAATTAAGTTTGGATGACATAGGATGACTAGCACAAAAGAACGTTCACTAAGTGGGGAACATTTGCCTATGCAAAGATGCCTTTCAACTATCTAATGCAGAAACAACCTTCCAGAAGGCCATGGGGATAGCCTTCAAGGAATTAATAGATCTAATCATTTTGATTTATTTAGATGATGTGACAATGTTTTCAAAAAAGGAGGATCACTTTGATCACCTTGAGAAGGTTTTTCAGAAATGCCAAGAGTTCAAAATCTCCTTGAATTTGAAGAAATGTGTATTTAGAGTTCCATAGGGAAAGCTCCTGGGATATATAGTTTCTAAAGAAGGGATTTCTTTAGATCTTGAATGGGTAAAAGCTATCTTTAAGCTTCTGCTGCCAGTAAACAAGAAAGGAGTTCAATATTTCCTCTAGAAAATTAATTTCACCAGTAGCTTCATCTTTGACTTTGTTGGAATGATGCAACTGATCACCCTCATGCTAAGAAAAGAGAAAGTTTTTAAATAGACATCAGAGGGGAAATTCGCCTTTGAAAAGATAAAGGCAGCCATAGCTACTGCCTTGGTGCTATCCAATCCTAATTTTTCAAAAGATTTTATAATGTATGTCTAGGGAGTGAATATAGCCTCACTGCTGTGTTGACTCAAAATGGAGAGAATTAAAAGGAAGAACATTATGTTGCCTTCTATTCTAGGACACTCAAAGACTATGAGGTCAAATACAACTTTGTTGAGAAGTAGGCTTTTTATCTGGTCAAAGATCTTAAAAAGTTCAAACACATGGTCATCGAAAGCAAGATCATGATGTATGTTGTACACCCTAGCGTGTGGGAATACATCATGGAGGGTGAAATAACTGAAAAAGAGCTAATTGCATTACCAAAATTATGAAATATGAAATAGAAGTCCACCCACCCAAGATAATCTGAGTGAACGACCTTTGTGAATATATCGCCAAAGAAGTTGACGGGGTTGAAGAAACTTAGGAGTTAATCCTTGTTATCTATGTAGGAGAAACAAATAGGTAGCTTATCGAGTGAACTTCATGCAAACAGGCAGCTATCCTTCTTACCTCCCTTTATACAAAAAAAGATATTACAAATTGCAAGGTGCGGGATACTTCAATGTTGAAGGGGTACTCTTCTGAATAAATTTCAATAATATTTTGTTGTGATGCGTAAATAAGGCCCAGGGTGAAAGATACTGGATAAAATGCACAATTGTCCATCTAGTGGACATTGTTTAGCTAAGACCACTGCACTAAAAATTATGCGGGTTGGTCACTTCTGGCTGACCATGTTCATAGATTATTTTGAGTTTGTCACAAAATGTGAAATGCAAATTCTTCGTTAGGAGACGAAAGAATTCAACCATGCCTTTGAAACCCATCGTGGTCGATGAACCTTTTTCCCAATGGGGTTTAGATTTTATCGAGATGATCAATCCTCCCTCAAGTGTCAGACATAAATAGATTCTAAATGCTAAAGACCATGTGAAGGATAAAGAAAATCATTGCAAGTTAGGATCATAACATTAGATTTATCATAAAAATTACCTTGCAATTATCTAGTGAAAATATGTTCTTCAGTTATCACACTTACCATGCAAGTAGGGTCAATAAGGACACCGTGAGAATGAAGACCATTAACGTTTGCCACAATATAAAGAGGACTGTCATGTGCTTGAATTACTTTAGTATGGTCAAAGGTAATGCAAAGCTTAGGTTTAGATTTAGGTTTAGGTTCAGTTTGATCAATGAGGTTGACAATGTTATTCGCTTCATTACATTTATTATTATAATCAACAACATGAGTGGAAGAAGCAGACAAAGGATGGGTAGACTCAACGGTATTTGTTGAATGAGATGTTAAAGGGTTAGTATAAATTTGAAAGTTTTGGTTGGGAGGTTCTACGGATTTGTTTCCTTGAGTATTAACACCCTCAACACATATAACATTAGAATCAATGAGGTTTTGAATAACAAATTTCAAACAGAAACACTTTTCACTATCATGACCAGGTTGACGATGGTCTTGACAGAAAGCTTTGTGATCAAATTGTTTGGATAAAGGTTTAGATTTGTCAATAGCCTTAATAGGAGAAAGAGTTAACACTTTATCATTAATCAACTTCAACATCACATTATGCAAAGATTTAGAAAGCTGAGTAAAATTATGAGCATGTGTACAAACATATGACAAAAGAGCGACACCTTTGGATGTTTCTACCACTTGCTAATCAACATTGTTGGGTGAATTATTGATCTTAATGAAGTTCTTTGGTTTCTGAAACTTGTAAAAATTGTTGGATGTGACACCTCTCATCAACCGGAGCCATTAGAGTAGCACTCTCAAACTGACTCACTTGCAACTGATAATTATGAAGCATTGTACATAATTGAGTAAAAGAAGAGAATTCAGAAAGTAGAATCTTATCTCTAATGTCTTTTTTTAATTATCAATAATAAAAATTGTCCATCAATATCAGGCACGGGATAAGAAAGCTGAGCATGCAAATGCTTAAATATACCAATAAAATCAGTCACTTTTTCTTTAACACCTTGTTTACAATGCATTAAATCAGTTAAAGAAATTTTAGGACTAATGTTGTTTTGAAATTATTGAATGAAAGCATTGCAAGCTTTTCAAAAGAATAGATAGAATAAGGAGGCAAATAAAAATACCATTGCAAGGCTTTGTCTTGAAAGGTTCTAGTAAATAGTGTATCCATGAACCTATGGTCATGAGAGAAATCAATACACAAGGTTTGAAATGTTTTGACATGAGTCAAATGATCACTCTTACTGTTATAAGTCTCAAGATGAAAAGAATGATTGAATACGAAAAGGGCACACTATTATAAGCGGACATTGATGAAGGTAGTCAAACACATGACACATTTGAAGGAATAGAAAGAACAATAGGATTAGGGATGCTAACATGTGTTGGATTGATATTTTTAATGGAAGTTGTTATCATAGGTGGAGCATAAGTGGAAGCACTAGGAATTGAAGTGGAAATAAGCATATAGATCTCAACACTAGTGGTAGGTGGAATGAAACCTAGCTCTTGAGCACAATCTCTAATAGGCTTAAAATTGTTATTAATGAGATGAGAGATACTACACAAGATGTTAACACCATGTTCATCATTGTGAATACAAATAAGATTATGCAAAGAGGATCTAACTACCAAATCAAAAGTTTGTAAGAGAAGTCAGGTTCACCAAAATGTACAATGGGAAATGGGGAGAGTAATGCAACATAAAACATACTAAGTGAGTTACTTCCCCATTTAATTTATTGCCCATTAGGAAGAAATAATATCTCCAATAGGCTCAAGAGGTGAATCAAGCTCTAATAGGAAATATGATATGTCCTTATCTAAATAATGTAATTTAAATGAAATGGGAATGATTATGTAATGTACTTGATCTATTATAAAAGTCACTAAAAAGATGATTAAAACATACTGATAAAAACTGATATCGAGCTGAAATTAACACAAGAAAAAATCAGAAGATGAAATTGACCTGTACCAAAAATTTGAATAAAAAATGGTAGGGACAAGGCGAAAGTGGATCTATACCCAACACTTTCAGAAGAAATTTTCTTGCGATATGCAGTTGTTCTTGTACTGCACAAAAAAGATCCAATGACTTCGTAACTTGTTCTTGCACACATAAAAATGGGGAAAAGGTTGGGAAAAGGGGTTTTCTTTAGTCAAGCCCCTGTTTAGGAATCAACCTTGAAATATGATAGCAATTGTGTTAAGGAAATAATGTAGAAGGAAAATTGCTGATTTATTTTGCATAAACCCTCATGAACGAATATAGAAATTGCTCAAATCCATGAAGATGCTTGAATGTGCTTGGAATCCAAAGAGTTGACCTTGAAATGTGATATAGGATCAATGATGCCCTCATAAATGCATAGATCTATGATTGCTACTCCAAGATCTAGAATTTAGATATGCATGATAACCACATGTAAAGGATGGTCAAAATGTTTGCACTTGATTAACTTATGCTAAATGAGGGGAGAGGAGGTCCTTTTATAGTAAAACCATCATTTTGGGACTTCAAATTTGATCTAGGCCGACCACAATCGGAAACCTCAAATGGAGACTCGAATATCGGGCTCCAAGCAAAAGTTGAGACCAAAACCCTAGGGACAGGTTACCATTGGCAATGTGTCTCAGGTAAAATAGGCTCAAATTTCACTCAAATATTGGGGACAGTGAACAGGTGCGAGAAAAGAAAAGAAGGGTCACATAAATCATGCATAATGGATATTCAGACCTCAAAGTCACCAAAATGAGGCCTAATAGGTCCTAAAGCATCCAATTATGGGTGCTAACTTTTTATCACTATACAAGGTTAATACTACATATACTTGAAATCTATGTCATTCTCAGTAATAGTTGTCTTATAAGACTAGCATTTATGTAATGAAATTGCTTTTAGTGATGGATCATGTTGTAAACTCTTCTAGTTAAAAGTAATTAGGTCGCAAAAAGTGTTTCATATTTGTGTCGTTGTCAAGAGTAAATTGATGAATATGATAGCATTGAATGTATTTACTATTTCTCGGCTTTTATAGATGCGCCCATGAAGTGATATGAATATTTTAACCTGTGTCTAGGATTTGGCTAACTTGTTCTCATTTTGACTATGAAGGGATTGCGGTATACTATGACAAAGTGTGGTATAATGTTTACATTCTTATCTAAATGGTTAGTTCTTTTACGACTGAGAAGCTTGAGTTAATAGTGGAATGATCTGGCGTTTCACCTTGTTTTAGTTTTATTTTTAGTGTTCTTCTCTTTCCATCTCCTCCTTGTTCATGGAGAGTCAGCTCCTCAATCCTAGACATTGTTTTAATGGTAGAAATTTTGTCCCACATCATTAGAACTTTCCATAAGGCCTAGTACCTTTCTGGGTTGCAAAATTCAGGATCAACATTTATGTTTTTTAATTTCTCATTCTTTCCTTAAAGAGATCTTATATGCATTTGCAGGTGGGTCTTAGAATTGTTAGTTTGTGATTTATTTTTATATATGTCAAAGGAAGGATATTCTATGTTTTGTATTATTAGACAACAACCCTTTTTTAGGAAATCTCTCTGTGTAAGAGCAGTAGTTGTAGTTCTCAACTATTAGTTATGTTTCTTATAAATACTAGCATGGAAATGTGAATAAAATCATCATACACAAAATAAGTTTGATTAATATTTGTGTCTTTCAACATCTAGGGTTTGGAACCCTCTACGCCATAACTCTGAGATGCTTTGTGGATTTCTTTCTCACTAACACAATAGGTTAATCACTTACAAAAAATTATAGAAGCAACGTTTTTGGATTGTTTCATTTAGCATCACTCAAGCATGGCTTGGAGCTTGAGCATCTCCTCATTTCATCAATGTTCTTCCTTCATACTATTTTCCTAGCCACATGAACTCCCTATCGAGTATATCCAAGAGTCTACACTAACCCCATCTGTTGGTCCTTTTATACCTGCTTTGATTTCCTTTTACATTATCAGTACATGGCAGAGCCACTGGTATTATGAGATTTGCATCAAAGAGATCTACTAAATCTAAGGTTAGTATGATTATATGATAATAGATGTATATTATATCAAAATGAAATGTAATCATTCCCCAAAGGTAGTAGAACTACAAACACAACAGAAGAATGTCATGTAAGAGTTACAAAGAAGAGCCTTTTTCGGTCCACATCATAGAGACCAAAAAGAATAGGTAGCTATCGTTTTGCATCATCCCCATTTAGACAACACAAAGGCACATTTGCCTATAGTGGCGCATGCACAACATAACATGTAACAACATATAGAAGTGAGATAAAAATATAAGAATATTTACGACATTTTGGTTCCTTTATAACCTTGCGTCAATGGAGCAAAAAGGGTCGTTTAAAGAAATCCAAACAAAACATATAACAAGCAACACATCATAGGGGAAGCACATTAAAACAGAAAAACACTCAAAATCCACTGCACATGAAGATTTGGTGAAGCATATCACTAGCCCCCTATCTCAGTTTGTAGTGTTTAGGATAGGTAGGCAACATGAAAGAGAAGCAACATCAAGCACGAAAAATGGAATAATAGCCAATTCCAAACAAGGACCATGATGTGAAGATGGATTACTTTGCCTGTCACTAGGATTAAGAGATAACTACTATGGAAACATAGTTGTTGAATCATTATTAACATCAATAATCTCAAACATGTCATTAGAGTCACTAGCATGAATATCATCACTAGTTACAATATGATAATCAAAAGCATCATCATCAAGAGTGTCCTCTTCATCCAATTTAATTGTAATAGAGTCCAAGGTACGAATGTAATTTCATGTTTGTTCAATTTCATTCTTTTCAAGTTAACTTTCTCCTTTAGTTCAAGCATAGGTTGATCAAAGGGAATCAAAACATCAATAGGTGTTTTAAGTAGAGGGATGTTTTGGGAAGCACGCTGACGGGCAATAACATGACGTTTATGACAACAGACACAAGCATGACAATTGCATTTGGTTTTTTTAGAAATTAGGTTTGGTTCAAGATTAATCAACATCAGGTCCTTTTCTCCTTTAGGGGGAAGAACAGAAGGAGCCACAATAAGTTAAGAATTAGCATTAGAAGAATGCTTATAAGATATAGGAGGTGAAACTCAAACATATATTGGAGGTGTAGGAAGAAGTCCACGTATAGGACAAGGAGATGGAATATCCTTAGGTTTGCTAAGTTCACAAATCTTTTGGATCTTGTAGGCTTGATATGATCAGGAAAGTTTATCTTTATGAGGTCGGGTTGGTTGAGGTATAAAACGCCAAAAGAAATAAAGGTCAACAACCTCTCGAGGTATTGAAGGTTGATATAGGTTATGGTTAATAGTCATGCTTTTTCAATTGTGAGGAGATTTCAAACACTTAAGAATAGGAGAGACCACGACTTTCATGGAGGTAAGCCAAGGAAGACCAAGTTTGACATGAAATTGATCGGAAGTTGAAACCATGGTAAATGTAACATCTAATGTTTTTTCCACCAACTTTAATAGGAAATTAAATAGAACCATGTGAAGGATAAAATAAACCTTTGAAAGTTTGGATTATAACATCAAATTTATCATAAAAATCACATTTCAATTGACTAGTGAAAAGATGCTCTTCAGTTATCACATTTACCATGCAAGTAGGGTCAATAAGGACACCACGAGAATGAAGGCCATTAACCTTTGCCAAAATATAAAGAGGACCATCAGGTCATTTAATTGTTTAAGTATGGTCAAAGGTAGTGCAAAGCTCAGCTTCAGATTTAGGTTTAGGTTCAATTTGATCAATGAGGTTGACAATGTTGTTTGCTTCATTAGATTTATCATCATAGTCAATAACATGAGTGGAAAAAGACAAAGGTTAGATAGACTCAACGATATTGGTCGAATGAGATGGTAAAGGGTTGGTATAAATTTTTAAGTTTTGGTTGGGAGGTGCTACAAATTTTTTTCCTTGATCATTAACACCCTCAACAAATATAACATTAAAATCAATGGCGTCTTGAATAACAAATTTCAAATGGGAACACTTTTCAGTATCATGACCAGGTTGACGATGGTATTCACAGAAAACTTTGTGATCCAAGTGTTTGGGTAAAGGTTTGGATGTGTCAATAGGCTTAATAAGAGGAAAATTTAACACTTTAGCATTAATCAACTTCAACATCACATTATGCAAAGATTGAGAAAGCTGAGAAAAATAACGAGGTCTAAAAACAGATAACAAAGGAGCCACACCTTTGGATGTTATTGCCACTTTCTCATCAACATTGTTAAATGAATTATTAATTTTAATGAAGTTCTTTGGTTTTTTGAACTTGTTAAAATTGTTGGATGTGGCATCACTCTTCTCAACTGGAACCATCACAGTAGTGCTCTCAAACTAACTCACTTGTAACTGATAATTATGAAGCACTGCACATAATCAAGTAAAATAATAGAATCCAGAAAGTAGAATCTTATCTCTAATGTATTTTTGTAAATTAGTAATGAAGATTCATTGTACATCAATATCATGCACATGATAAGAAATCTAAGCATGTAAATACTTAAATCTAAAAATGAAATCAGTCACTTTTTTATTAACACATTATTTACAATGCATTAAATCAGTCAAAGAAATCTTAGGGCCAATTTTGTTTTGAAATTGTTGAATGAAAGCATTGGTGAACTTTTGAAAAGAATCAATAGAATTAAGAGGCAAAGAACAATACCATAGCAAGGGTTTGTCTCGAAAGGTTCTAGTAAATAGTTTAGCCATGAACCTATCGTTATGAGAGAAATCACTACAAAAGATTTGAAATGTTTTGACATGAGTCAAACTATCATCATTACCGTTATAAGTCTCAAGATGAGGAATCTCTAGGTATTGCGGGATAACACTGCAGATGATATCCAAAGACAAAGGGATAGAAATGTCACAAGTAGTGATATTTAACTTGGACTAAGTCATTGAAGCAATTTGTTGTTGCAAAGAAGACATGGTTTGAGCCAAGATATTAATGGTAGAATCAGTAGAAAGAATAGTACAAGGAGATATGTTTGGATTAATTAGAGCATTATGAGAAATGGAAGGAATGATTGAATATGCAAAGGGCACACTATTGTAAGCTAAATTGATGAAGGCGATGAAACACATGGCACACTTGGAGGTAATGGAAGGAATAATAGGATTAGCAATGTTAACATATATCGGATTGAGATTTTGAATGGAAGTTGTTATCATAGGTGGAGCATAAGTGGAGACACTAGGAATTGAAGTGGAAATAAGTATAGAGGTCTCAACACTAGGGGTAGGTGGAAGGAAACCTATCTATTGAGCACAATCTCTAATAGGATTAACATTATTATACATTATATGAGAGATACTACGCAAGATGTTAACACCATGTTCATCATTATGAATTAGCTTTTGTAAGCCCTCTACAACAGAAATGACTTTGGGATTATAGTTTTCTTGTCCTAACCATTGTTCAAATTTCTCAAAGTCATTGGAAAGATTTTGGACTTGCATAGGAGGAACTCTTAAAGCCTCATCTTCATCATGAGAAAATTGGGAATATTTGTTCTCCATGATAGGATTAATGTCACTAGTATGCATGTTGGTCTCATCAATATTCCTAGAAAGAGAGAGATGGCTTGGGTTCAAAGGAACCCATATGTCTACTGCTTCTTCTAACCAGAATGCTATATGTAGGACTCAAAGTGATAACACTCACGCATAAGAGAATGAGGAAAGATATAGATCTAATCCAATTGTAATGTTTGAAAGAGATGCAATCCAAGCAAGGAGGATATTTTATGAAAGACACATCTAACTATTTGTACCACCCTAAAAAGTTAGCACCCATTATTGGTGGGTCTGGGACCTATTAGACCCTATTTTAGTGATTTCAAGATCTGAATGTCTTTATGCTTGATTTCTCACATGTTTCATTTTCTCCCCCTGAAACTGTTTACACTTCCAAATACCCGGATTTGCTTTGAAATTAATAATGTTGGGACTAGGTTGAACTATGTCAACTTTGTCCTTGACAAGGATGACGCAATTCAACCTTGTCCTCGAGCATTAAATTTAAGTGGGCTTTGGGCCCAATGTAGAGGTTTTTCTTCCTGACCTTCATTTATGGTCGACCTTGTAATATTGAATCCCAAAATGAGTATAAAAGAACATCAAGACCTCTCATTTTGACATTCATTACTATGATCCATTACTATTGTATGCAATCCAATCTTTCTGCAAGCTATTTGGTGATTTCTAGTGCAAGCAAGGTTTCAAGTTGTGCAATTGAGGATTTGGATTCAAGATTTGAAGGAAAGCACCCAATTCAAGGTCTCCATTTCTTCAAGATCTATTCAAGAAAAATGCCATCTTCTCTCACTGATGCAAATTTCTCTCCCATGATGGCCAAGTAGAGGAATTCTCAAGAAAGCAAGAAGATCCATTCCTCTTCTCCATTCAAGATTTCAAGCATACACTCATTCAAGATCTAGTATTGGCAAGTGTAGATCCATGCATTTTTTAAGGCATCATTGATTCTACAACACATTCCAACCATACATTTCAAGCATTTTCATGGATTTGACTTATTTCTAAATTCATCCATGAGGGTCTTTCATGCAAGGTAAATCTGACATTTACCTTGTTTACATTACTATCTTTATACAATTTCTATTTCATTTCAAGGTTGATTCCTATACAAGGTCATGACCAAGGCAAGCCCCTTTCCACAACCTTTTACCCTTCTTCTTGTGTATAGGAACATGTTTTTGGAGTTTTGGATCTAGATTTTGGGAGTTACATAACCAGTGGTAGATCCTTCATAGATTTCATCAGATTCAGAGTCTCTAGGACAAGGTCAAATTTTCTAGACAAGGTCTACTTTGTTCGACATAGTCCTTTGGATCCAAAATTTTCACAATCAGAAGTTATAGGTGTCAGAGTGCCAGGTCGAGAACGATTTTTTATTCTGGCGGTTTTGTGACACTTACAAGCATATCTAAAGTTTACTCCTCTTCTCCTAGCTTCAACGTAAGTTCATTCCTCTTATTTTTATCTTGCACTTACTTTTATGCTTTATATCTAATAAATCACATTTTGTTCTTTATCATAACATCAATTCCTTTCATAGATTTGCATATCATATATATTTTTACATTAAAGGAACCCATCCCCAAATCACAGTCCATCCTCAAATCTAGATTTTTCATTAGCACCCCTTCATCCTTTTGGGTTGTGGTAATTTAATATGGGTTTGAGGGTGAGCCTTTAGGGGTGTTCCTAATGTACCATACCCCTATCCGTTTGATTTGGTGAGTGATCTTCCTCCATAACATTTCTCACCATTTCATATGATACATTTTGGTTAACCCGACTTATGGAATTTCCTCTTTTAACCTTGGTGTTAGATTTCCTTTGCATGCTTATAGATTCCATTCTGATTTTTGTTGTCATTACATCTCTAGGTCTACTTTGTATGTATTTTGTTAGTCAACATTTATATTACATCATAATTTCATGCTTAATTTTGATAGCTAAATTGTATTTTTATTTGAAATTGCATTGCAATTCTCTTTCTGTTCATTCCCTTGTGCATGAGCTTTATCACTTTGAGTCCAACCTATAGCATTCCGGTTAGAAGAAGTCGTAGACTTATGGGTTCCTTTGACCCTGAACCCTCCTTCTTTCCTAGGAACCTTGATGAGACCAACATGCGTCTTAGTGATCCCAATCCTATCATGGAGAATAACTCTTATCATTATTCTTATGATGAAGAAGAAGCATTAAGGGTTCCTGCTCAAGTCCAAAAATTTTCCCGTGACTTTGAGAAGTTTGAACAATGGCTAGGTCAAGAAAACAATAATCCTAAAGCTCTTTCCGTTGTAGAACACTTAAGAAAACTTATTCACAATGATGGACATAGTATTAACCTCTTGTATAGCATTTCTAATCTCATTGAAGCCAATGTCAAACTCATTAGGGATTGTGCTCAAGATTTAGGCTTTACTCCACCCATTACTAGTGTTGAGACCTCTTTGCCTATCTCTACTTCCATTCCTAGTGTGTCCACTTATGCTCCACCTATCATCACAACTTCAATTTAAAATCTCAATCCTTCACATGCGAGTCTTCCTAATCCTATTGTTCTTTCTATCCCTTCAAGTGTGCCATATGTTTCATTTCCATCTTCCATGCCCACTTATCATAGTTTTCCTTTTTCATATTCAAGCATTCCTTCAATTTTCAAAAATGCTCCTAACATTTCTCATGTTTCTCCTCCTACTATCATTTCTACCGATTATACCATTAATAGCTTAGCCCAAACTGTGTCTTCTTTGCAACAACAAATTGCTTTCATGACTCAATTCAAGTACAACATTCCTACTTTTGATATTGGTAATCCCTTGTCTATGGATATTATATGTGTTGTTATCCCACAATGCATTGAGATTCCTCATCTTGACACTTATAACGTGAAGGGTGATCCTATGACTCATGTTAAAACTTTCCAAACCTTATGTAGTGATTTCTCTCATGATCATAGGTTCATGGCAAGGTTGTTTACTTGAACCTTCACGACAAAGCCTTGTAATGGTATTGTTCCTTGTCTCTTTATTCAATTGATTCCTTTCAAAAACTTGATAATGCTTTCATTGAACAATTTCAAAACAACTTTGGTCCTACAATCTCTCTAACTAATTTAATGAATTATAAACAAGGTGTTAAAGAAAAAGTTAGTGATTTAATTGGTAGATTTAAGCATTTGCATGCTTAGATTTCTTATTTTGTGCCTGATATTGATGTGCAATGCATTTTTATTGCTAATTTACATATTAACATTAGAGATAAGATACTTCTCTATGAATTCTCTTATTTTCCTCAATTGTGTGTAGTGCTTCATCATTATCAACTTCAAGTGAGTAAATTTGAGAGCACCACTCCAATGGCTCCTTTTCTCGTTGATAAGAGTGATGTCACATCCAATTTTAACAAGTTTTAGAAATTGAACAACTACTTCAAAATCAACAAATCATCCAACATTGTTGATGAACAAGTGACAATAACATCCAAAGGTGTGACTCCTTTGTTGTTTATTTTTAAACTTACTCGTAATTATACTCAGCTTTCTAAATCTTTGCATAATGTGGTCTTGAAGTTAATTAATGCTAATGTGTTAACAATTCCTCATATCAAACCCATTGGCACGTCTAAACCTCAATCCAAATACTTTGATCCCAAATATTTTTGCCAATATCATCGTCAGCCTGGTCATCATACTGGAAAATGTTTAATTCTAATGTGTTAACACTTCCTCATATCAAACCCATTGATACATCTAAACCTCAATCCAAATAGTTTGATCCCAAAGCTTTTTGCCAATATCATCGTCAACTTGGTCATGATACTAAAAAATGTTTCCGCTTAAAAATTGTTATCCAAGATCTTATTGATTCTAAGGCTATATCTGTTGATGGTGATCATGATCAAGGAAACAAATTTTAGGCACCTCCTAACTAAAACTTGCAAATCTACACCAATCCTTTGTCATCTCATTCAACCAATACTATTGATCAAGCTTCTTCCCAATGCATTGACTATGCTGAAAAAGTTAGTGAAGCTAATCATGTTGTTAACCGAGTTGAACAAGTCAAACCTAAATCTCCACTTTAGCCTTGCATTACCTTTGATCATACTAAGACAATTAAAGCACCTAATGGCACTCTATATTGTCGCAAAAGTTAATGACCTTCCTACCCGTGGTGCCCTTGTTGATCCTACTTGCATGGTGAATGTCATAACTGAAGAACATCTTTACAGTAAACAATTGCAAAAAGGTTTTTATGATGAATGTAATGTTATGATTCAAACTTGCAATGGTTTCCTTTATTCTTCCCATGGTTCTATTCCATTCCCTGTTGAAGTTGGTGGTAAAAATTTAGATGTTGCCTTCACCATCATTCCAACTTCTGATCAATTTCAAGTCAAACTTGGTCTTCCTTGACTTACCTCCATGCAAGCAGTGACTTCTCCTATTCATAAATGTGTTAAATTTCCTCATAATGTAGAAATCATGAATGTTAACCATAGTCTTTATCAAAGTTATGTGCCTTGTGACTCAGTTGACCTTAATTTCTTTTGGCCTTCTATGCCTCAACCAACTCAAACCCATCCTGACCATCTCTTTAGATCATACCAAGCCTACAATGTTCAAAATATTTGTGAACTTATCAAACCTAAGGATGTTCCATCTCTTTTCCCTAGTCATGGACTTCTTCCTACACCATATATACCTCCTTTGGATGCTTCTGTTCCAGCTCCTATTTCTTATACACATCCTCTTCCAGTCATCTCTCAACCTTGTGTGGTTCCTTCCATTCTTCCTCCTAAAGAAGAAAATGACCCAATGTTGATTCATCCTATCCCAACCCAAATTCCTAGCAAAACCAAATGTAATCGTCATGCTCGTGATTGTCGTCACAAATATCATGCTAGAGCCCGTTAAAATGTTTCTCAAAACATCGCTTCATTCACAATATCCTTATACTCTTCAAGTATACTCTGTCTCTTAGGAGGTAGGGGAGTGGGCTGGCCATCATTCACAATATCCTTATACTCTTCAAGTATTTCTTTTACCTCCTTTGGTATCTCTGATTTCTTGACAACAACTTCATCTTTTGGCTTCAATACTATAGAAAAACCAACTCTTTCTCCTTCTTCTAGAGTCTTCAAGAACTCCTTCTCACCAACCATGAGCACACTTGAACTCGATGTTTTCACCTCCCCTTCTTCTATTAGTGACTGAATTTTGAAAGTCACTCCATCTTTCTTGAATGAGTATGCATTCTTGGTTCCATCGTGCATGGCTTGGCTATCAAATTGCCATGGCCTTCCAAGTATAAGGTGGCATGCATCCATGGGAAGAATGTCACATAGAACTTTGTCTTTATACTTGCCAATGGTGAATTATACCCATGCTTGTTCTCCTACAAACACATGCTGTCCTTTGTTGAGCCATGTAACCTTGTACGGATTTTCATGTGGAATCCTTTTCAAATGTAACTTGGTGGCTGCCTCTTCAATAATGATATTATCAGTTGAGCCTAAATCAATAATGACTCTACACACCTTTCCTATAATCTTGCACTTCACTCTAAAGAGTGCTCTCCTTTGCCTTGGTTCTTCTTTGCTTGGCTCTCTGATTAAGGTCCTCCTTATCATGAGATTCTCACCTTCTTCTGATTCTAATGGTACCTCAGATGGCTTGCTGCTGCAACTTGATTCTTATTGGACATAGTTAACTCTTTTCCCACTTCCTTGAGAAGTAGAACCATTTTCAGGACACCGATATGCAGGATGTCCAAATTGCTGACAATTGTAACACTTCATTGAAGAGAAGTAAGATCCTCTTCCTTGGTTATTAGTTCTTCCTCTTGAACTACCATTTGAACCTCTTCCATGGTTATAACCACCTCTTGTGTTACTGAATTCTCCTTGATTCTCAGTGAGTTTGGACTCACTCTGATTTCTTCCTCCATATCCTCCTCTATGACCTCTGTTGTCTCTTCCTCTTCCTCTCCTATTTGAATCTTGCTTCTTCTTGAATTTTTCCTCCACTTTGAGGGCTAGCTGGTAACATTGGTGTACAGTCTTGGGGTTTAAGAGACCAATTTCCTCTTGGATACTCCACTTAAGACCATTCAAATACCTAGCCACTTTCAGGCTTTCTTCTTCCATCACATGCAACCTTAAGCATAGTTTGTGAAATTCTTCGGTGTAGGAACTGACTTCTAAATCTTTTTGTCTCAGATTCTGTCTCTTTTTGTGCAACTACACTTCATAATCATCA
>MU224465.1:1792272-1804431 GCA_018584345.1 Thuja plicata
AAAGTCACTCCATCTTTCTTGAATGAGTATGCATTCTTGGTTCCATCGTGCATGGCTTGGCTATCAAATTTCCATGGCCTTCCAAGTAGAAGGTGGCATGCATCCATGGGAAGAATGTCACATAGAATTTTGTCTTTATACTTGCCAATGGTGAATTCTACCCATGCTTGTTCTCCTACAAACACATTCTGTCCTTTATTGAGCCATGTAACCTTGTATGGATTGTCATGTGGAATCCTTTTCAAATTTAACTTGGTGGCTGCCTCTTCACTAATGATATTATCAGTTGAGCCTGAATCAATAATGAATCTACACACCTTTCCTGTAATCTTGCACTTCACTCTAAAGAGTGCTCTCCTTTGCCTTTGTTCTTCTTTGATTGTCTCTCTGATTAAGGTCCTCCTTATCATGAGATTCTCACCTTCTTCTGATTCTAATGTTACCCTAGATGGCTTGTTGCTGCAACTTGATTCTTCTTGGACATAGTTAACTCTTTTCCCACCTCCTTGAGAAGTAGAACCTTTTTCAGGACACCGATATGTAGGATGTCCAAATTGCTGACAGTTGTAACACTTCATTGAAGAGAAGTAAGATCCTCTTCCTTGGTTATTAGTTATTCCTCTTGAACTACCATTTGAACCTCTTCCATGGCTATAACCACCTCTTTTGTTACTGAATTCTCCTTGATTCTCAGTTATTTTGGACTCACTCTGATTTCTTCCTCCATATCCTCCTCTATGACCTCTGCTATCTCTTCCTCTTCCTCTGCTATTTGAATCTTGCTTCTTCTTGAATTTTTCCTCCACTTTGAGGGCTAGCTGGTAACATTGGTGTACAATCTTGTGGTTTAAGAGACTAATTTCCTCTTGGATACTCCACTTGAGACCATTCAAATACCTATCCACTTTCAGGCTTTCTTCTTCCATCACATGCAACCTTAAGCATAGTTTGTGAAATTCTTTGGTGTAGGAACTGACTTCTAAATCTTTTTGTCTCAGATTCTGTCTCTTTTTGTGCAACTGCACTTCATAATCATCAGGAAGGTAAGATTCCTTCATCTTGGCTACCATACCTTTCCAACTGGTTATGGGGTTATTTCCTTCTTTTGCCCTCTCATCTTGGACAAACTTCCACCAAGTGAGATCAGTTCCTCTCAACCTTGTCTTGGCTATTCTTACTTTCTGAGCTTCGGTCACATTATCACAGTCAAAGTGATTTTCAAGACCTTCTATTCATTCTATGATTAATTTTGGTTCTATCTTTCCACTAAATAGGGGCACACCTTCTAAGAACTTACCACTCATTGCCTTGAATGCTTTCAAGAATGGCTCTTCTTGAAGCACAGGGTCTGGCTCTGGAATAATGTCTTCCTCTACCATTGTTTTACCCTTTCCATTAGATTCTCTCATCCATTCACTAACTGCTGCAGTCCTAAGCTATACTTCTTCCAACTTAGTCGCCATTTCGGCTAACTATTCCTTCAGGAGTCTATTGTCCTCCTTTTGCGAGTTTTGCATTGGTCACCATCTTGGATGAGTTGATAGATATTTCTGTAGATAACATCCAAACAACACACGCCCAAATCTTTTAGGGCTCTGATACCAATCTGATGTGGAGAGAAGTCTTGTGCTGCTACAGAGCTAGCTTGGCTCTGCTCTAAGATCTTTCTCCTAGATCTCTTAGGGTGTTCACAACCCTAAACTGAGGTAAGTCACTCTCAACTTCACCTCCTCTTCAAGACTCAGTCCCCATCGAAGTGATTTTCATCTTCTTCTTGCTGAACCTACACAAATAGATTCATTCTGCTCACTCAATCAATGCTCTTAGAACATTGCTTTCATTCTCTTCCCTAGCTGAACTATTACCAAGCTTGCCTAGGGTAAGATCTCCAGACTCTTTGTTGTTGCTTCTCCTATAGAAAAAAAAGGAAACTATGTACAAGGGCTCCTCTCGAGTTCCATCCCAATACATGACTCTCACCATGGATTCAGGAATCTCGAGGGGCCATTACTGCTCACAACCCAGAACGGGTGAAGAACTAAAAACTTACAAAACAGAAAATAAAGTAACTAATCTACTTGCATGCAAAGTGAACAAAGAAGTTTGATATCCACTAAACACACTATCTACAACTCCTCATTACTGGAAACAAAACAAAACAGTACAAAAATCTGCAACCTTGTGATTTCCTGTAGCTTCTCTTTTCTTCAATCTCTACTCTCTCTTCTCTATCTCCCAAATGAAGGCTTGGGATGTTATTAATAACAATCCTCTCCTTGGAACGACCCTAACTGCCCACGTATTCACAAGTGTCACTTTAGGAACTGTTACAACTGACCATACTGTCCATAAAAGACAAGATCCGTTTTTCACGGGCCGTTACGACTGACTTTACCGAGCAACAGTAACGTAAAACCGACCACCAGTCTAAATTAACCGACAGTGTTAACCGACGGTGTTAACTGACATAGTGTTAACTGACACAGTGTTAACCGACAGTATTAACCGACAGTGTTAACCGACAATCAGGAAACCAACTAAGAAACCTAGCTAGACATGGATTGACCTAGTCATATCCTTCTTAGGGAAAACAAATGACCTTCTGAAGTCCACACAAACTCTCCTGACTTGTCTAGAGTTAGTACATGCCAGAAATAAAGAGCTAAGGGTTTGAGATAGGTGTGCTCCTGCACCAGCCAGGTGATACATTTGACTAGCTCCTCTTGTGTGGCAGAGTTTCTTTTCTTTTTGTTTGTTTTCTTGTTTGTCTTGATATGTTTTCCCTATATTGTGTTGCTTGTTCCATATTTTGTTTAGATTTATTTAAACAACCATTGTTTCTCTATTGACAAAAGGTGATAAAGAAATCATAATGTTGTAAGCATTCTTCTATTTGTATCTCTCTTCTTCTATGTCATTACATGTTATGTTGTGCCTTTTTCCACTGCTCGTAATTGTGTCTTTGTGTTGTCTTCTTGGGATGATGCAAAATGGTAGCTACCTATTATTTTTTGTCTCCATGATGTTGACCAAAAAAGACTCTTCTTTGTAACTCTAACATGTCTTTCCTCCATTCTACTTGTAGTTCTACTACCTTTGGGGGATGATGATAGTTCATTTTGATAAAATTATGATATACATGAGTTATCATATGGCCTACTGACCCTAGAATTGGTAGATCCCTTTCGTACTTTATTTTGTCATGTGCTCATTTCCCTTGATTTGTCCTTTCTTGGGGGAATTTCACAGTGGAAATGTTTCTTGTGGATGTATGTATGCTTTGTTAAAGCAATTGCTCCGGTTAAGACATTTGCAATAGCTTTAACGTGGGGGCGTACACTCCGCTTCATGTTGACATTTTGCACACATACATTGGTTTGATACTATTTTTCAATAGATCCTTAGACTAACCCCCATTGTTCATTTGGTCCTTAGACTGATTGTCCACACTTGGTCCTTTGACCGACCATCCTTCTTTGATCCCTAAGGAAGCTTACCTTTCCTTAGGAGTGATCATTTTTTTGTTGGATTTATTATTGGAAGTACTTTCCTTTAAGGACTAGTCCTTGTTGATGGATTGAAATAGTATAATACAATTTTATAGACTATTTAATTATGTCTTTTGCAACACTTTCCTTGTGTGGTTAACAATAAGACAGACTCTCTCTCTCTCTCTCTCTCTCTCTCTCTCTCTCTCTCTCATTTTGGTTTTGGATTTGATGAGGACTTAAGTCACTTGGGGAATTGATGTTTCTTTGTCTCCTTAACCTTAATGAGATCATCTTATGCATTTGATGTACTTTACTGTGAGCATGAGTTTGTCTCGTACTCCCACTAAAATGGAGGCTAAATGTATTGTCCTAAAAAGTTAGCACCCATTATTGTTGCCTTTAGGACCTATTAGACTCCATTTTAGTGATTTTAAGATCTGAATGTCTTTATGCTTGATTTCTCGCATCTTTCATTTTCTCTCCCCAAAACTTTTTACACTTCCCAAGACTCGAATATGCTTTGAAATTAACAATGTGTGGACTAGGTTGAACTAAGTCGACCTTGTCCTAGACAAGGTCTACCCAATTTGGCCTTGTCGTCAGGCATTGAATTTAAGTGGGCTTTGGGCCCAATGCAGAGGTTTTTCTTTGTGACCTTTATTTGTGGTCAACTTGGCAATATTGAATCCAAAAATGAGTATTTAAGGACATCAAGGCCTCTTATTTTGACATCCATTATTATGATCCATTACTACTATATTCAATCCAATCTTTGTGCGAGCTATTTGGTGATTTCAAGTGCAAGCAAGGTTTCAAGTTGTGCAATTGAGGATTTGGATTCAAGATTTGAAGCCAAGCATCCAATTAAAGGTCTCCATTTCTTCAAGATCTATTCAAGCAAAGACAATCTTCTCTCATTGATGAAAAATTCTCTCCCATGATGGCCAAGTAGAGGAATTGTTAAATAAGAAAGAAGATCCATTCCTCTTCTCCATTCAAGATTTAAAGCATACACTTGTCCAAGATCTAGGATTGGGAAGTGTAGATCCATGCATTTGTGAATGAATCATTGATTCTACAACACATTTGAAACATACATTTTCAGAATCTTCAAGGATTTGACAAATGTCTACATCCATCCATGAGGGCCTTTCATGCAAGGCAAATCTTACATTTATCTTTTTCACTTTACTATTTTTATACAATTTCTATTTCATTTCAAAATTGATTCCTATACAGAGGCTTGACCAAGGCAAGCCCCTTTCCATAACCTTTTGCCCTTCTTCTTGTGTGCAGGAATAGGTTTTCAAAGTTTTAGATTTGAATTTCAGGAATTACTAAATCAGTGACAGATCCTTTACAAATTTGATTGGATGTAGGGTCTCCAAGACAAGGTCGAGTTTTTGGACAAGGTTGACATTGTTCGACATAGTCCTTTGGATCCAGAATTTTTACAGTCGGAAGTTATAGGTGTCAAAGTGCCAGGTCTAGAACCATTTTTGATTCTAACAGTTTTGTGACCATCAGGATCAGATCTGAAGTTTACTTCTCTTCTCCTAGCTTCAAGGTGAGTTCATTCCTCTTCTTTTCATCTTGCACATACTTTTATGCATCAGATCTGATATCACATCTTGTTCTTTGTTATAACATAAATTCCTTTCATATATTTGCATATCATTTTTACATATCATATACACTTTGACATTAAAGGAAACCATCCCCAAATCACACTTCATCCTCAAATCTAGATTTTGCATTAGCACCCCTTATTTGGGTTCAAGCGTGAGCCTTTGGAGGTGTTCCTAATGTATCATACTCTCATGTCCCCAAAATAAAGGTTAATTGTTTTTTTAATAAGGGGATTTAATTATTTAATAATAATTAAATGGTCAAATTAATATTAAATAATTAAGAGGTGTTTTGTTCGAATAAAAATAGTGTTAATCTAACACTGTGTTATGTTGTTAAATAAGGTAGTTTTCCTTACATGAATACTACAACCAATTTTAGTGACAATAAAAGGTCATCTCGTGGAGGGACCAGGCATGCTTGAATATTTTAGAAATTGGTCAGGAAGTGAAGACAGTTTAATTCCTTTCGTCAGATTGTTGTCTGGCTTAATGGAGTTAGTAGTGGAAAATAGAAGGTGATGATTTGAGGACATAGTTTGAAATGCAGAAGTAATATATTGGAGACAATCATTCCTTTCATTAGAGCACAATTCCCTAGCCTAGTGGTTTGACGTCCCATTCTTAACACCTGTGCATAGATATGTTATCATTGCATTGAATGAAAGGCAAATGGTAGAGTTGGAGACACTACTTCTGGAGAAGACTAGCAACAATATTAGACAAGGAGGTTGAAGCCCAGTGACTCACAACCATCATCCATGTTAGTCCCAGCAGAAGACAAATAGACTTGGATGTATACAGTGAATCCTCCTTAGCAAACGACAAAGAATGTATCGTATTTGACTTGGCAAAAAGGACACAGGTCGTTAATTTGTTTTGTCTGCTCCAACCACGTGAGATGGGTCATGTGGCTAGATCAAAGAGAGTAAGAGGTGATATTGAACCCGAACCTGAGGAATAACAATTAATGCCTACAATACGTAAAGAATCTGACAAAAGACACAGCGGCTTGGATTGTCTGCTAGAGATAGACACAGGTGCACATGTTAATTTTAGTATTATATCTGATTCGAGTTATACTTCTACTGTAGATTTGATTCTTTAATTCTGGAATAAGAATGGATTCTTATGTGAACATATACATAAAATTTTAGTTGTATCAAATCAGTTTGGAATTGTTCCAAATAAATATCTGGATTGTCATCAGAATAATCAAAGTCATAATTTTCCATTAGAATATTTGCAATGTTTCCCTAAGGTTTATCTCTGAGAATAGCTTCTATAAACTTGGGAATTTTACAGTGGTATAAGAGCTGTCAGTCTTGCCAGTCTATAGGGTGTTTAAGATCTTGTTTTGCCAAAATCTTATGTTGAATATGCAATCAGGCGATTATAACCTTCAGAATACCAAGAAACGACAAAACATAAATCCAACCAGTCAATCAATTTCAACTCCACAATTTGAAATTGAGGATAGTCATATTGAGACAAAAGAGGAAATAATTTGTGAACAAGACAACAACATGGGGGAACCAAAAAATAATAGGGATTAATTGTTGCATTGATGAGAAGTCAATAGGACATGCAAAATAATATAAATACAATGACCAATCTGATGACTCAATTCATGGCTCAAAATCTGAATCAAAATCAAAATGAAGGTGGTAGGGATGACCGTTCAGTAAATAACAATCAGCCTGAAAGAAAAACAACATCCAGACCTTACATGCCAAATTTTACTCCTAGAAATTTACAACCAGAACATGAACCTACTGCTAGAGAAGTACAAGATGAAATTTTTAATGATTGGGAATTTGTTGGGGCATAATTCAAATCTCACATGTCATTTAGGGAGTACATGGATGTCAGGATGAAACATAGGCCTCATAGGGGCAGACATTACAATAGTGAATTACAAAGGAAAATAGGGAAGATGTCCATACTTTATTTTCATGGAATAGGCAAAACAACTGCCAGGGCTTGGGTTCAATTTCCAATTAAACCCTATGTTGGAGGATGAAGCTATTAAATATGCAACATTACATCCAGATGGAGTAGCACATGAATGGTGGAACTATGGGTAGGTCACATTGGGCCATAATCAGGTAGATACATATCTTGAATTTATTGAATGCCTCATTGATAGGTTTGATTCCAAAGATCCTAAATTACATTTAAAGGAATTAACACAATTGAAACAAACCGGGGCAATTAAACAATATATAACAGAATTTGAAAAGTTGGTTGTGCTTATCACTGAAATCTTTGAGAGACACAAAATTGTTATTTTTATTGATGGGATTTATGATTCTTTGAAAGGTTGGGTGAAGTATTTAAATCCTCTTACACTACAAATGGCTATTAAGAAGGCAAGATAATTAGAACCTTCCTCAAAAGGAAAAATCTGGAATAAAGGCCCTTTTCCAAAACCGAATAAAGAAAAACAACCCTTCAACAAAGATATGTTCCCAAAACCCAGATTTGACAAAGAAGAGAGGGATGAACTCAAGAGACGTAAATTTTGTTTTAGTTGTAAGGAGTCATGGCAACTAGGTCATAGATATTTGGGAAAAGGGAAAATACATTACATTGAAGTCACATCAGATAATGAAGATGAGGAAAATATAGATCCAAATTTGGAATGCTCCCAAAAGGTTTCTGACCCTGATCAAGAAAATAAACAGGAAGGTGGTATAATTGCATCCATGACAAGAACTCCACATTACAACATTTTCAGAGTACGAGGAGTATTACAGGGTCAACGGGTTATTGCTATGCTGGATAGTGGATCTACTCATAATTTCATTGATAGTGCTCTTGTTAAAAAAATGAGACTTACATATTGTTAAACATGAAGGTTTTGATGCAAAGGTAGAAGGTGGTACTAATTTAGTAAGCACACATAAGGTACCATAATTAAGTATTTCTCTTGGTAACTATACAGTAACAGATGATTTTTATGTGATTGATTTGGCAGATACTAATGTTATTTTAGGAATTCAGTGGATGGAAACTTTGGATAAATATTCACAGAGTTTCAAACGCATGGAATTCTCTTTCAAGTTTGATGGACAAAAGGTGATTCTCAAGGGAATGTCAAATGGTGGGCCCGTGATTGTTACTACTAAAAGGATGGAAGGTATTTTCCATCATGGTGAGGTTTCTTGGTCAGCACAATGCTTGATTTCTACAAAGGTAATAGGTTTTGAATCTAAGAACTATTCAGATGATTTGTTGCAAGTATTAGACTCACATAGTTTGGTTTTCATTGATATACCCCCTGGGGTACCCCCGGATAGAGGTTTTGAACATACTATTGAATTGGAGGAAGGGGCAAAGCTAGTCATCACTAATCCATACAAGGATTCTAAGGATTTCAAAGATGAAATAGAAAAATCTATTAAGGAGTTATTAGATATGAGACACATTAGGCCTAGTTCGAGTCCATTTGCTTCATCGGTGGTGTTGGTCAAAAATAAAGATGGAGCTCTACGCATGTGTATAGATTACCATGCCCTCAATAAAAAGACCATAAAAAATAGGTATATGATTCCCCGTATTGATGAATTGTTAGATGAATTACATGGCACTGTGTATTTTTCTAAAATTGATCTGAGATCAGGGTATCATCATATTAAGTTAAGGGAACAAGATATTCATAAAATTGCTTTCTGTTGTCATTATGGTCATTATGAATTTTTGGTTATGCCTTTTGGACTGATAAATGCTCTAGCTACATTTTAGTCTTGTATGAATCATATTTTTAACAAGCAACTGGGGAAATTTTTGCTCATTTCTTTGATGATATACTAATTTATAGCAAGACTTGGGAGGAGAACTTGAGACATATTGATGAGATTTTGAGTATAATGGAATCATAATCTCTTTTTGCAAAAGCCTCTAAATGTAAATTTTGTATGACATAAGTATTGTATCTAGGTCATATGTTCAATACTAAATATGTGCAGGTACACCAGGAGAAGATTAGAGGCATTTTGGATTGGCCACCTCCCTGAAATCTTTTAGATTTGTGAGGTTTCTTTGGCTTATGCAGTTATTATAGGAGATTTGTTAAGGGTTTTTCCCAGCTTGGCGCACGACTAATAGATCTTACCAAAAAGGGGGCATTCAAATGGACTGAAGTAGTAGCACATGTATTTGATAAATTGAAGAAGGTAATGAGTCCTTGCCCTGTACTCGCACTTCTCGATTTGAATGAAAATTTTGTATTAGAATGTTATGGATCTAGGGAAGGACTAGGAGCAATCTTAATGCAAAATAAACATCTTATAGCATGTTAGAGCTGACAATGAAATTAGGGCTTCCATGGTAGTTTTTAAGAAGTAGTAGGGCCTTTTCTGTCTATTTTTTACATGAAGAAGTTGCAGAGGGGTGTTATAGCCATGTTTTTCTCCTTTAGTGTCGCCCCTCTCGAGTTAGATCAGTCTCTGAGGTCTCTAAATCTCTCCTGGTTCATTTTTTGAAGAAACACCTTAGGTTTATTATCCCACATTGGTCGTGTCATAAGTTACCTTAGTGTTTTTATATCCCAGCCCGGAGTAGGTTAAGTGTCGAAAGGCAAGCGCCTTTTGGCCAATAGTTTGTTCAAGTGTTGCGGTTAGTGGTTGCTAGCTAGTGGACAAATGGATAAATTTTGGTGGGCTCGTGTCAGAGATGCTCGGATGGTGATGTGGAGGAGGATGACAGGTGGCAACAAGGTGTGATCATGCAGTCTGAATCAACACACGTCCAGTCGGATCATGTGGTAGTGCGGAGGTGACATGTGGCAGGTATAACAGGTGGTGGGCCAGGTTGGATAGACACGTAGCAAGGTTCCAGTGAGTGGGTGGTGCCACATGGCACGGGTCAGCATGATGGTTGAGTGGACCAAAAGGTGGATCAAATTAGTGGGCGACATGTGGCAATAGATGGAAGAAAATTGTGAAGGCCAGATGAAGATCCAACGGTAATGGGCTACCGCGCAAAGGAAAGTTTCAAGCATGTTAAGCATCGTGCAGTGGCAAAATGGGTGACGTGTGTCCCAGAATGGTAGTAAAGCAGTGTGGGGCTTGCATTGGAAAAGGAAAGATAGGTGGTTTTGAGATCAAATGGGAGGTTTTCAAATGGAAATTGGTAGGCCCAGGAGTGGATGCTTGTCCCTAAGTCTCGGATTAAATTTTTACTGACTTAAGTATTCTAGCAACTCAACGTAGACCGTGGTTAAAGGGGTAAGATGTGCGACTGACGTTAAATTGCAGGATAAACCATGGGTTAGGTAAAAGGTCTGGTGGTTTGGCGACTATGTTATCTCTGAGTCTCGTGATAGACTGTGGTCAGTTTCATAAAGTGCCCGGATAACCTAGGATGTATCAACGGTTGTGTTTTAAAAGGTCGATAAGATTTGAATCTTGACCGTTGATGTCATTTTTGGTGCCACCTGTGAGATGGAGATCTGATAGTGCTAGCGGAATTTATGTCTGAAGTGATGCAGTTGGGATTTTTGATCAGATTGTTTCTTCTTGGCGCCGCTTGGTCTTTTCTTCATTAAATGAGAGCATTACTTATATCATGACTTTGGTTCCCTTTTGACATCATAAGTATTATTTTTCTTTCAAGGGAGTTCTTCCTGTTGCTTCCATATTAGATTTGCATTGAATAAAAAGAAAATTTTTAGGGTTTCAACTTATTTTCCAAATAAAATATTTGTATTAAGTAGTTGTAACCCTAACCCTAAATAGTCCAATGCTTGTTGCATTCCTATTTATATAAAGGAATTTTCAAGGCCATTTGGAGGGGCTAGAGAATTGGGAAAAATAAAAAAGAGCATTAGGCTTATATTTTGTTTCCAGTCTAGGATATAGAAAATGTAATTTTTTATTGTGTCAAGATCAAATTGAAGGTTATTTCATCTTTTGCATATTGTTATATTGCATATCTCCTTGTCATACTGAATTAGGAATCAGTTTCATCATACTTAATGTATGTTTTCTCATAATTAAGTCTCCCCTTTGTGATTATTCACTGAATTGTAAGTTTTCTGACTTACTGGTGTGTGCTAAAATGTTGACACACTTCTATGAATCATTCCATCCAAGGTTGCTCAAGAATGAGGCCTCAAATATCGATCCATAGCTCTTTAGTCATGGAGTGCAAAGATGTGAAAGGGAGGCCCTCAGATTGACCTAGTTTGTGCCTATGCAAGTACACCATGAAATGAGAGATTCAAATGCATGAAAATGAGATCTACTCTATATGATTGCAATGTATAAAAGAAAATTAATCTAAATGATAACAATGCATGATTAATCTATGAAAGAAGATACAAATGCAAGTTTAATCTATGAAAATAAACATGAATCTAATCTACATGAATAGCCATGGATGCAAGAAGAAGTAGACAAGAAGAGAGAAGTTGCAATATCCAAGCTCAAGTGCTCAAATGCTCCTCCAAAATTGCTCTCCAAACGTGCAGCATAACAATAATATGAAAAAGATGATATGAAAATGAGGAGAGATTTCCTTATAAAGAAAAGTGAACGGTTGAGATTAAGAGGCAAAAATCAAAGACTATGATTAAGAGGCAAAAATCCCACCACTTAGGAAGATGTGAAGAAAAAAGAATTTTTATTTAATTGTCATTTAATTTATTTCCTTTTTCAAGAAATAAAGTGCTTTAAGTGGGGATTTTTATTTATTTAATTAAAAGAGAGGTTTTCTTTCAATTAAATAAATTAGAAGAATTTTATTTAATTAAATGGGAGGAATTGAATTCAATTAAATAAGAGAAATTTTATTTAATTAAAAATGGAGAAATTTACTTTAATTAAATAAGATGAATTTTATTCAATTAAAATGGAGATTAAATCTTTTAATTAAATAAGATAAATTTTATATAATTAAAACAAAAATGAAATCTTTTAATTAGATAAAAATGATCAAACCTTAAGAAATATTGAAATAATTGAATTAATTACAATTTGATCAAGGAAATTGATTTGAATTGAAAATGTTCCAAAGCATTGATTCAGAAATTTGAT